>JAHZNE010002887.1:0-12047 GCA_027744055.1 Callyntrura sp. NNG-2020 | reverse complement strand
ATGCTACTGAACTGCACCACTACCGAAATCACCCTTTATTAATTTAGTTTCGCCAAACGAAGTTGGCTGGCTCCTAGTAATTATATATATCCCATTCCATGTATGTCTATGTCTACTTATGTAATGTATCATTCTGAGAAGTGGTCCACAACGAAGTAAAAGCGACATTCAAGTTAAAGCACTTCCGGTGGCGTCACATAGTTCAAAATAGGAGGTGCACATCTTTAAGGGACCTCTGCTGATCGCTGAGTGAAAACAGAATTTCAAACTTTCTTGTCGGACTTGAGTTACTATGTGAATGGCCGGTCAACCCAACGGACGGACGGACAAGTCTACAGACAACACCAACGATCTCAATGGGTAGTACCTTCAGTACTACACCGAATACCTCATTGTTTGGGTGTGGAGTTGAACTATTATAGACTAGACTAGAGACGGTTGAGATAATTTGTGTTCAAGCAAACATTAACACGCCAGCAACCAAATTAGAGAGAGAGAGGGGGGAGAAAAATCCTTACATTTTTACAATCCGTCCCAGTTCATTTGTCTAAAGAGCAACAAAGAATCGGGTATAAATGCCAACATAAACATGTCCCGGGCATGTGCAAAGTTGTCGCTTCCCGCTTATAAAATCTTTCCTCTGAACGCAATATGTATAGGTCCATCTACAAAAACGGGGGAAATGGAAATGAAACTAATCTTGCACAAATAATGGTTTTCTTGGTGTCATAGAATGCTGTAAAAGTACAGAGGGTGAATACATAAAAAGCGACATAAAACTCGGTGATAATATTTGGTGTTGCATAACTTTTATTTTGCGTGCTGAACGTCATTATCAGCACAGAAAGCAAAACAAACTGTAACAGCAAATAAAATTTTCCGTTTTTTGCTATAAAACTTGGTATTTGCGAAATTCTTTAAACACCGACAGGAAAACTTAAACTGAAACTGGCAAAAACATCATGATTTTTTCTTTCTTTAAAACTACGATTGTGTAAAAAGAACCTTTTTAGTTGGTGGGAAATTTGGGTAATAACGTGTCTATAAAGTGAGTGTTTTAAGTTTTCCTGCACAAAAAAGCATTAAATAGCAACATGCTATTTGCACACTGTGCACTTCACTTCAGTACCTGTATGTATGACCATTGCTTGTTGGCGTTTTTACGAATTTGTTCATAAAAATTTTCTTTTGATTTTACTGTTCGCAGGTCGTATAATAAATGGCCGTACCAGTTTTCTACCAATTTGAGAAGTACAAATGGAACAGGGAACAAGTATATAAATAACGTATTGAATAAGCCACGATTCTGTAATAGTCCGGACCCGGAATAAAAAGAACCTGTTGACTGCAGTGCTGTTTTGAACCACATCGCATTTATATTGCAAATGACTATTGCCTAGTTTTTTTTCACGGCATAATATGTGACATGTGTCGTTTACATTGAAGTATTAAGGACCCACAAATTACAAGCGTGCTGTGTGTATGTGATGTTTCTGTGATGCATTTTGTTTATTCTGTGAGGAACTACGCATTACAGTTATTTTGAAAGTGACACGGCGATTTCCTAATGAAAATATGTGTAAAATAAGCGAAAGATGACAAGATAATTTCTAAACGCTTTATTTGCATATTGGAGTTATTGGACATACGTTTCTTTCTTTCTCAGCGTGCACATATTTAAAGAGAACATTATGCATTCCGCTCAAATGTTTACAGAGGAAATCGGACGCAGACGGTCATTTTCCAGTAGGACGTCCTCTTCATTATCCCCTGTCCTCTTAAATGATTCTCACCACAATAATAGTAGTAGTGTCAGTAGTCAGCACCGTAGACGACATTCAGATGCACTAACAGATTCTACAATGAGCAGCAACTGCTACAATACAGTAAATGAAGATTCCTCAGCTGGAGCCATCCCACTGACAAAAAATGTTGGGGTCAGTGTCAACCTGGGAAAACCAAATGTAAAATCAAATGCTTCATCCTCAGCTGGAGCTCAACACATCTCTCCCAACGGTCATCAACACCAGCAACAACAACACACGCCAGGAACGACGTCCTTAATGGCACCTTCCACCGTAAACAACACTAACGGGCATGGCAGTAATAACAATAATAACAGCCATGGCGGCAATAGCGCTGCAATAAATATTGGACATGGTCACATTGGGACAATTGCTGGCCCTCCATCCGTCTCAATATCTTCAGGGATAGGAGTAAGTTCCTCTTCATCCTCTACTGGTGTCAACCACAACTCTTCGATGCCCACGTCGCCTGCTGGGAGCGCTCCCACGACCTGCGCTAATAAGGGTGTGCCTGCATCTCATAATCAACATCAGCACCACTCTTCTAACCCAAGTCTCACGACAACGAATTACCCTAGGATGTCTCCACGTTCTCCAAATCAACCCAATGTGAATCGTAAGTTGATCATTTTGTAGCATTTTTTTGTCTGTAATGATCTCCAACTATGTACTCACAAAAAGTGTTGTGCAGTTAAGCTACAGTGCTTACATATTCGTATGAAGTTTTTGTGCACATCTATCTACACAAAAAATCACATTTTTTGTCTCCAAAGCATAAAGGAATCCTTTAATGCATATATGTTTATTGTATATACATGTGAAAAATGGGTGTACGTATATTCGTAGTTTAAAAACACTATACGATCACAACATTCACATTTTTTACGCTTTTACGATTTTCCTATAAAAAGCTTACCCATCTCACAAAAAAACCTGGAACAAAAAATACTTATATGAATATAGTTTCTGTTACATGTACTACCAAAGATGTAAGATAAGCAACCTGTCCGACGTTACTAAAGCTCTTTTTAAAATTTTACAACCATATAGAAGCTCCTCATTTTCTTGATATAAAACTTTGAGTTCTTCTAAATTACAAAGATATCATTGCCAGAAGTATATCATTCTTTATCACTTTAAATTGAAGACCTTCTCTCAGCTCATCCTCATCTCATCAACAAGAAGAATACTACTAACGAACTACGATATGGCTGAGTAGAACCATTTAGTTGTACAAAATGACGTCTGGAATGAGCCGTAAAATGCCACGGCGGATAGGATAACTGAAAGGCTAGAAAGGAATTTTATTATTTTTATAGCCATTTCCTTCTTGAGCGTATTTTTCAACTTGGCTTTGTACTGTCAGCAACTGCGACGGAAAGCATAAGAATGTAATGTAAGATCTCAACGAAGCCAAAGACGTTTGTACATTTGATACATACCTATTTCGTATATATGAAGGCAGTGGCAGTTAGTAGTAAAGGTACAGAAGCACGTTTCATTAGGAAAACGAAAGGGCGGCTTGCTTTCCTTCGTTTCCTGGCTTTCATTACAGATTTTGCTTTATGTTAAAGTGTCATGCTGCTGGGCACTAAAGGCAAAAATTAGAGACTGACTGAGTTGTAGCGTATGTACGTATAAATACCTAAATGCAATAAAAACTAAGGATATCCACGATGAGTCTGTGTGCTACATCTTTTTATGAGCTGATGATGAGTTCTGTGTAAACTGTGGAAGTAGCAGCAGCAACGCAGTAGTTATTAACGTCGTCTTTTTTCTGTAGACATTTTTACACGCATTGTTTTGCCCTTTTATGGGCCTCGTTGGTGATAAATTACGAATCCTTTATTAAGACCCATCGTCCATACAAAAAATGCACGACCGACCGTCTTTCAATTGGGTTTACAGCGTACATTATTGTGAACATTGTCTTTATCCAGCACCGGCAACACCATAGTTTTTTTCTCTCTCAGCCAGCGTTCTTTTACCTATACCGACGTCCCCCAAGAAAGTTTGGTACCACACAGCATACTCATAGTAAGTAGAACGTTATTTAGTTTGAAATATTACTATCGTCAACAATGCAGCTGAAGCACACGTCGTTTTGTCTTCTCCATTTTCTTGATAATCAGAAAAGCTTATTAGTAAGTTGTAGCCCTCATTTGTTACGTTTATTACGGTGTTGTTGTTGTAATAATAATCCGCACATATAAAATTTCCTCGCTGAGCAGGTCAGCGACAAAAAAGTTGAGGGGTCAATTATCATGGTGGTAATGTATCCATAACCGAGTCTACAAATCAGAGGCCAAATATGGGAAATTATTAATGTAACGCCTGTGCCTTTAATCAAACCATATTTGGACAATTGAGCCAATACTCAATGCAAAAATCAGTATGGCTAATACATACGTAATACCTACTAAACAAACACTACGACATGATTCACGATTATATTAATTCTTGATGTTGTTTTCACTATACCAGCATATTACATTTATCATTTATGAAAGCTATGTTTTCTGTTATACCCTCATAACTTGTAATGCATACAAAGAAATTGTTGTTCATCTTTTATTGCCCTAGGTGTGGTATGTCATTTTATTTGAATTTGCTTTCACTCATTCATTCACTAACTTGGGCTTTGACATACTGAACTTCAAGCGTTGCAAGATGGAAAAGTTTTTTAAATAATGCAGGCCAAGCTGAATTACGATAGAAGGAATGCAATAACATGGATTTGAAGTAAAATATTTTGATTTGATAACGCTGTTTTCTCTGTTATTGAATGGCGAACATTGTACTGTGCCAAATTTTCTTTTATATTCTATAACTTTTCTAATATGAGTAAATTGACAAAGAAAATATCAATGTTGTTCTTCCCTATAGGCTTCATGTAGAATATATACTCTGTGCACACACAAACTCACACAACATCTAAATGAAAGCAACTCAGTCTTCAGTGGAATGCAGTTAACAAGTTTGTTGTTTTCGATGCAAATATGCACACCTACATGGCTACAACGTCATCGTACTTAAACACGCTCCTTTATTAACCGGCTAAAAAGTTAGGTATGCCTGATATTTATTTATTACATTTTGATTATTGGAGTAGGAATCATGATTGCGTCGGTCAAAGACAAGACAATATTGCCTTTTAGCTTATTGTATGTAAAATGTAGTGTATGATGCTTTATATACGATAGATGAGTCAGCAGTTAGCTATGCCACAGTAAACTTTTACGTCCGTACGTCAATAAAATTTAATTATGTCACTATATTCTGCTTCCAGCATTTCCCCTCAATAACTTGTCAGTAGTTGTCCATCCAAATCAGAAAAACAAGTTCTTTCGTAAACACTTTCGAGCCAAGTTTTATCAGCGTTATAAAACACATATCACATCTTAAAATAAATTTTCATTTTTTAAGATACTGCCGACTTACCAAAATGCAACCACACACCACATATACACAATTATTAAGTTCGTAATTTGACGTCTTTCCTTCCCTTTTCGTAAGATCATCATAACATAATGTGTTTTATCTCGTTATAAATACAGATGGTCTTGCCGAAACTTTCCATTCTGGAGCAGCAGTTGTAACTGCAGTTGAACCTAGTAAAATGGGTAATTCATCATCAACATCATCTTCATCCACATCGTCCACGTCACGGAATGGTGGCAACGATAACAAAAATAGCAGTGGTGGTATACGAACAGGACCCAACTCACCGTCAGCTTCGTCTACCACATCATCCTCATCTTGTTCTGGAGGTAAAATGCTTGCTTGAAAATACATATATCGTATCCCCTCGTCTCTCCAAGAAGGTGGTCTCCTGACCCTGAGGTCACTCCGTTATAATACTAATGTTGTTTCAACTACATAGGATCCAAGGGTGAAACACAACCGAATGTACCTAAAGCGAATCATGACTCAAATGCAAGCGATGGTAGTAGCCGTAACACCAGCGCAAATAGGATTGTCAGCCAAAATGTGAATGGAACATGTAAGAGATTTTCTTGTTTATTTTTCATCCATTCATACATAACATCCCGGTTTTATTTATGTACCTATCCAATTGCTTGCTCACTTCAATTCTCTTGCTGCGAGAGTCCTCTTTGTTTTCAATGAAGTTCAGGAGGGAAAATGTTTGTACTTTTTTTAGAATGGAGTAATTTGAAGTGTGTGAGAGAGCGTTATCCTCTTTTTTCCGGAGACACTCTCTCACTCAAAAAATAAATGCAACCTGTCAACTTCCATTTTTAAGGAAAACGTTGAGTTCCATCCAGAACAAGAAAATGTTGTAGGTGCGGGTGTGGGATGTGCGGCGTATGCCTCGTTCCTGCTCCAACTTGAGACGTTACTTGTCTGATAGAAATATTGACTTAAGATGAGGGTTCGTACCGAACAGATTTTCAGTATTCTGCAGCAGACAACGTGGAATTTTGAGTACACAAACACTATGCGTTTTAGCATGTGGTATTATAGGAAATAATGTATTAAGATGAGGGTTCGTACCGAACAGATTTTCAGTATTCTGCAGCAGACAACGTGGAATTTTGAGTACACAAACACTATGCGTTTTAGCATGTGGTATTATAGGAAATAATGTTTTGTACTTTACCCACCTCTCCTCATGTATTTTTATTTCTCGGGAGAAGATTTCCAACAGATGAAAGATCCATTTTCGTTGTGAAAAATTTTCGAAGCAAGTGTGCTGGAAAAAGATGGAAAGTGAGATTCATGACTGTGGCTCTCCCTTTCTTCGTCTGATGCAGTTGTTATTTGTGCACAAGTCCGGAAGAAATGACATTTTCAGAATACATTTTTAAAGATTTACTTTACAAAAGACTGGATGGAGCAAAGGGCAAAAGGAAAAGGGGTTCCCCTCCTTTCTGTATCTTATCCTGTATATATCCCATGTCCTAACACAGCAGAAACTTAATTCTTTAAACTTAAAGGAATGTAACGATCGAATATCGTCCTGGAACAAATTCATATCTTGCAGAAATTGAGGACATATTTTGTTTAGTTTAAACTAGTTTAAATACGATAAATAGTTGGCTGATTTGCTGAATGCGTGAAAAACAAAAACATTTTCTTTGGCATAAATCTTATCAACGTTTTCATACTGAGAGAAGTAAATTACATGAACCATGAACAGCAATATGTAATCTTTTTTGCACCGTGCATACCTTCGGTAACTTATGCAGCAAACTTTCAGCAGTAAAAAGTTTCCTGGTGTTAATGATAATTGGATAGTAAGCTGGTGGGAGGTAGGTATAAAACTAAGCGTTTATTATTTTCACTTAAGAGAAACGTTGTATCCTGTGATTAGACGTAGAATGCTGGAAAACAGTTTCAAAGAGTAATGTCAGTTTCAGTCGTGTGTACTTATTGAAAATTTACCTGACCTTCAAAACTGGAAATTTTTAGTTATTACACATTGTTGTTAATAAAAAAATCATATTCAAATTTTCAAATTTGATACACCAACTTTTATGGTTTCAGCATGCCGTCGATGCCACCTTTAATCAGAATTACTTCGTAGCTAAAAAGTCAACCGCTTCGAGCCATTTTTACAGTAGGATTATGTAGCACGAGCCACCTATACCTATACCCATACAAAACAATATTTTGCTTGGAGCGTCTTGTCGCGAGCTTCCAACAAAACAAGAAACACAACAGTAGATTTATGTCAAAGGTCACTTGTAACAACAAAAATCCAATATTGTACCGTCAGCACCCAGAAAGTAATTTCACTTTAGACAAGTCGAGCCACTATCCGTATACTTTATTATTCTACCATGGAATGAGTTACCGTCAGTCAGACAATTAGATGGGCGGTTGAAGCCTATCACGTTTTTGGAGATGTCGTGAGCTTATACCTGTAGGTAACTTGCATTAAGCCTTAGAAAGAAGTGGTACCGATACCGGTCCTAAAGCTAGACACGGTTTATATGGACCTTTCCATTCACTGTAAATACCAGTGAGCCACACTATAATGTAATATACAAAATAAAATGAATCTCTCGCTGAACCTTTCTTCTTCTTATGAATTTCTAACGAATTCATATTTACCATTCTCATTCCCTTTATTTCTCCCCAACTCCGCCTTTATTCCTTTGTTTTACCTTACTATAAAGATGACCGATACTGTTTCTTCTCTCTTCTATTTTTCTTTCAGTTGGACGTATCCCTTAACTGCATTACCTATGTTAGTACATATATAATAAAATATACTCCTTCATGCGTGCATGAAAAGTTCTTGGTGTTTTATAGCTTTTCGCCTCACTGACTGAGATTTAATCATATTATAATGGAGTTTTTTTCCTCGGTACAATTTTACTCTTGGAGTCATGGAATGACCGACAGACAGATGTTGTTTTGTGTACAACCATTTTTCACGGTTCCTTAGTCAATTATTAGTGCGATTTGCCTGGAGGATCTTCCTGATGCTCATATTTTCATCCTTCTAACCAATTTGAAGCCTTGCTCTTTTTCTTTGTAGATTTTAAATATGTAAAATAACGAATACAAATAATTGTATTTTTTGTGTATGGTCTGTACTTGTGTTTGCAACGCTGTTAGTTGTGTAAATGGGAGTTGAGAGATATAACACTTCCCAACTTCCAATCCAGTAAAGGAATCGTGAAGGTTGTCTACCACGCATTGGCAGTATCGGTTGTATTCCACAGCACAAGTTGCGAATGCAGTGGCATTTTTTATCGTTTTGTTGAAAAACCATATATACTTTTATCCGTAGATAAGTATATTTTTTGTTTTAACCCCTTCCATCAAGGTTTACCGAAAATGTGTTCATGGTCAAGTGCAGCCGTAAGTACTTAAAGTGTAGTGCAGCTTGTTAAACAATGTGTTCCGTGACCGTTTTCTACAATAAGAAACGGGGAAGATGAAGATAGCCATTGTTGACCCAAAACGCAGTAAATAAAAAAATAATAGTTAAATGAAACGACAATGCTTCCAACATATTATTGTCATTTTTGTGTTATCAACGAAAACATTTTGTTTTCATGATGGTTTAGGGCTTTAAATGCGCATTTTATGACAACGATGTTTTCCCTACTGCTGCTAGGTAAGCGTACACTGACGCTTTCAAAGTGACGTTCTCAAGCGTTGTTTGTTGCACACCGTAGGATTGGATGCATACGGAGAGTACAAGGACTACATGCGTTGTACCCCATATCCCGTTGGATATATATTATCCTGGATAGTTCATCGAGGAAACAATTTCAGAACCCAAGATATTTTTCGATGGCAGGGGTCAAGACATTGATATGTCGAATAACATGACTTATCCACGAGTGGTCTAATTCATCCTTTGGTCCTGACTGTGCACAGGACCACGACGCTCGTACCACATACTTTTTTATCAACCGTTGCGTATAAAAAGTTTTGTTACTGTTTCTATTTGCCATCCTTTTCCTTGACCAAATGTTCTTAATCTCGACATTTAATTTTTTACTAGCAATATGTTTTGAAAACATTTTTTTGCTGTCTCGGACAAAAAACCGCTTTCAAGCAATGTCAGTATTTTATGATACTGGGCTCCCACGGCTGTATGTTATCTTGATTGATCTTTCATCTTTCCACCTGCTAGTTGTACACAAAAGAGCGTCACACGACAAGTGACATTTTAAGTAAAGCACTTACAACGGAATACTTTTCTGTGATTGATTGTCTCAAGTACCTACTTTATCATTTTTCAAGTACATACGGGCACCACTTGTCATTCGTCATTCCGTACATTTTTTTGTAAATACGTAATGAGCTAATTCTTGTACCCACTTCAAATCTCAAACAAGCATCATTATCGCAATCATGTTGTTCTACTACACTTTTTGCTCTTTTTACAATGGCCTTTTACAACAACGTATAATTAGCAAATCTTCACAAATTACTTTTGTGAATGAATTCGCCATTCACCATAAAGACTTCAGCTTTTCTGCACGGCATAAAAAAGAAAAGACCTTGCAGCTGTATGAGCACTTCATAGCATATCTTTTTTAAAACGTTATTAAAAAAAGAATGAAAAGATATTTTTAAGAGAACGTGTTCTTGTTTCGTGTTTTTTATTCGCTTACTCGCCAAACTACCAAGTTACCGTTATTTTTTGTTAAAATTAAAGTGAATCTTACTATGGATCACCTAATTAGTGTTCTGTGTTATCTCAAAAGCAGTGCCGCTATCAATCAGAAGATTTTCCCGCAATACATAAATGTGCAGTATAATTATTACTTAAGAATGGGTATTGTTCTCATTGACAAAATATTATTAGTAAGGCAAAAACAAGCAACAAAAAATTATTTACGTCCGTGTCAATGATGAATCATGTGTGCGTAAATTAACATCGATATACCAAACTGACAGGAATCTTTCTTTCTTATGTTTAGAAAATAATGGAATGGCATCTACTTGTCGTATAAGCATGAGCTGATTATGACTTTGCAAGTGATTTGTATGTTATATTTTCGAGGGAATCTCCTGACGCAATTTAAGATGACCTTCATAACGGGTCAAAGTCGTCATTTCATATTACTCTTAAAATCAATTAATTTCGCTATTTTAAAAGAATACAGGTATTCGTCGGTTTAGAACCTTTATAAAAACAGATTCTTGAAATTGGGAAATAAAAGTCTGCGGATGTATCTATTCACTATAATCATTACGTTCCACTATCTATTTATATAGTCAATACGATAATGTATCAAGTTTTATTGACGTCATGAGTCAAAAATCGTATCTATTTATCTATTGACGTTATTGTACGCAAAATTAATTATCTCTTTTCTTAATTAAAGCACATTTTCCCTTCGTTTATAAAATTTAACTGTCGTGAGGTTGAGGTAGCATGGGTTTCAGTAATGAAAGATAAGGAATTCCTGATGTGGTGAGCATTTTTTGCTCTAAATTAATAAAATGTGTTATCGTCTGAAAAAAGCTAGTCAAAATGCTAATTAAAAGTAAAACATGTGTAAATAACACGTAGTTCATAGGTTCACATTCCTACCTAATCTAGGCGATGGCTCAAAAGGATTGACGCAAAATAGAGGCATTTTTTTTAGCTTAC
Source organism: Callyntrura sp. NNG-2020 (assembly GCA_027744055.1). Classification (NCBI taxonomy): domain Eukaryota; kingdom Metazoa; phylum Arthropoda; class Collembola; order Entomobryomorpha; family Paronellidae; genus Callyntrura; species Callyntrura sp. NNG-2020. Next base: position 1,154 of record JAHZNE010002887.1, on the reverse strand, counting down.
CCAATCAGTAACACAACAAGGAAGGTGTGTGTGTACTCATAAGCAATAGGAGCTATAGTAAATTGTGATGTGAAATGTAAAAAAAAATCTTTCTATTACTGTTAAATTAAAGTTACATACTCGCGCCGAGGCAAGTTATTTCCTGTGAATTATTTGATTAGTCACTGGAAATATTTTTGTACGGGTCTCTTCTTTCGCTCTCCACAACTTATCAAAGCATTGGTGCATGAACACGCTGTTCAAGTTCCGTATATCCCTTCTAACGGACTGGATCCATATGTTTTTCTTTCATTTTGAAGTTCTTATATAATAATCATCATCAGACATGATTAGGCAGTAAATGATACACATTCCAAGGACCTTTTTCTTTTCTTGTTAATCAACCCACTTTAAAGTGTTCTTGATCCGCCGGTCGTCACACGTCTAGACTAGACTGTGGCGTGATGGTGGTATTGTAAACACGACATATCAACAAGCATGTCTGCCAAAGTCTGTATGATGTGCAATGCGTGCAATTGACGAGGCGAGGGACAGGAAAAGGGTACTCGATTCTAAAAGCACCCCTTGAGCTTCATTTTATTTTCTCATTTACTTTGTAGTAAGTAAAAGCAGTCCCGAATCATTATAATCAATCCCAGTTTCATTTTTGGGGTAAGTAGTGATTTTCTCCCTTTGATAATGACAGTGGTGGTGCTGGATTTAGAGCATTTGCACGTTATGGTACTGACTGCAATACAATTGTAAGATTGTAATGAAAACGATGATACAAGAATCAGAAAAAATTCTCCGATACAAGTTAACATGATGTCTTATCTTTGGCTGGTATTCCCTAGAAGTCTGCGTTTACAAGTTGAACAAAAATATGTTTTTATTTTTTAAACTTAATTTGTGGTTTTGTCTTTTGATCTCGTATATGCTCAATTATTTTCTAGGTGTTCTCAATTACTTTACAATTTACAAGTATCATTTTTCTGAGCGTCCGTCAAAAACTCTCTTTGCATGGTAGACCTTTTTATTGCAATACAAGGTACTTTCTGAAGACTTTAAGGATGTCTTACAGAATGCTGTCTCAAACTCAAGCATAGTCTCGTAAATTCAACCATACCATAATCGTATCAAAACAATAAAATATATTAATGCATCATGAACCATGG
>JAHZNE010002886.1:0-11459 GCA_027744055.1 Callyntrura sp. NNG-2020 | reverse complement strand
GAGACGGCAAGGGAAATGGTGATTCTTATGGCTTGATTTTTCCTTTTATACTTTTTGAGTTTGTCCGGCGGACGTCATCGCCGCCCGGACCATATTATACAAACATTATTAAAGAAGAGTGAGACGTGAAACAATTTGTCTTAATTGGCTTAACTCTCGTACAAATGTCTATTTAGAATTTTATTTCAATTATTTTTGTGTGCTTTATGCACTCTACCCTTATAAGTTTGATGAAAATTTGCTAACAAGGGAGAGTTGTGTAATTTTAGACGATGTACAAACATTATTAACAAATTCACTATTAGGAAGGAAGATTTCTGATTTCCGAATTAGAAGTTGTAGACATAAACGGATCAGCATAATTTTAACCATACATAATATGTTTGCCTCTCCATGTCTGCGAACAATTACATTACAAATGGAATATTTGTATATTTTTGACAACCCGAAAGATCGTTCTATTATAGCACGTCTGTCATACCAACTATTTCCACAACATTCGACATTTCTAACAGATGTGTTTAACTACATCATTTCAAAGACAAATCGAGGCAAAATATTTTGTGATTTATCCTATTATCAATTACAGAAATACCGAATCCGAGAGAGTATGATAATAACGGATAAAACGAACGTTTTTGTCGCATTATCCATGTAGTTCTTGCCGAAATAACATGTGGTTGGTAGCAAATATCCCTCAATATTTGTATTCTGAACGCTGTAAAGTCGTAAGTGTATTTTATAAGGATTATAGAGAAATAAATATACGTAAATTAAGAAGTTATTCTTGCGTAATGTATAATTGTTATAAATATTGTAGTATTTGCTTATGTGAGCTTCATTTTGTTAACGTAGTTAAAAAACAATTGTATTATGGATGCAGAAGCTCAAAAATCATACTTGGAACTGTTTCCAAAAGCAAAGAAGCAAAAATTAAATAAAATTATAGACGAGTCAACGAATGAGCAAATTGATTTGTTAGCTGAATTGCTTCTAAATGTACAGACATATTTAATAACTAAAAAAGATTTAACGAAGAAAACATTTAATCGGTATAAGATTATTATTAGTTTATTCGTAAAACGAAAGTGGAATCATAAGAAACTGAAGGTTCCGTATTTAATATATTATGCGATAATGTCTAAGTTTGTGATATATAAGGCAGTTCCATTAGATGTGTATGATAGACTTGTTTCCAACCATAGTGTAGGTAAGCAGTCAGAAGTTGATAAAACGGATATTTTAAAATACATACCAAACCACCTCCATAAGAAAGCCGAGAAAATTCTAGTGGTAAAGAAATGACATTTTTCGGATTATTGCAATCCATTTTAAACGATTTAAACGAGCGTTAAACGATTTACTTCAAATTTAGATTTTGAAAAACTATCAAATTAGTTTGAATCAAACGCATGAACTTATTTATAATAATAAGCTGATTCATGGTAGCAGCATTGTTGACATAATAAACTAGTACATCTACTTCACCATCCGAAAGATTGAATATGAAAGGTGCTGCCGTTGTCATAGAAACCTTGAAGCATAACAACTGCCCGTACTCTTTGCTCGGGAAGCATGGGAGAGAAATGTTAGTCCAGCCCCAAACCCAAGCAAAGTGGAAGAAAGCCAGTAGTATACTGCTTTAGACTGGTAAAGTCAACGTCGTTTTTACATTTTTCTCAATTCTGAACAATTCAATTCTGAGTAAATCAATAGTTGAGAAAAACTTTTTTTTTAAAAAGCCAATTATTTGCTCTCCCTGAACAACAACAACTTTTTTCAAGTCGAATCAAGAAATAATTTTGAACTTACTTAGGTACTAGTTGAAATATTGTTAAACATGGATAATATTCTGTTATTGAGTGAATATGAAAAAGTAATATTTTTTGGCATTACATTTTGGCAAATAAAGCATTATGGCAGTGATATATTTGAAGTAGTAAAGTTTTCTATGGAGAGGGTTGTTGCCAGCTGGTACCGGGTTGTGAACCTTTCTGATAAACGTGTCAGACAGTTTAGTTTACCATTTAATGATATATACATTTGTGCTAAAAATGTATTAATAATTACATTAGCGAGCCGTACACCCTGGATCGTAAGTAAATCTATAACTGACAAGTTGCTGGAAACGTTGGAGGAGCATTTTTCATGCACCATCTGTCTCTCTGTCATATTTAAGGTAAGCCCTCTTTCAATTATTATTAAATCGGAATATCATTATGCGTTACGCGTTACGCTGCATTGCACACACTCGTTTTGTGGTCCCTGTCTTGTTACATGGAAGTTACAACACAACTCATGTCCACTATGCAGGACTGCAATACGTGACACAACACAAGATTATCAGCACAATGCTTTTTTGGACGATGCTTTTAAGCTGATTCCCAAAAATAAGTAGAAGGAGCGCATAGCACGCGATAAATGAATTAATGAAATTCTGTATATATTGTAAATAAAGAGTGCACCTGCGGGTGCTGGAGAGAGTTGGAACAGAGTGTGATGTAATAAAAAAAGTCCACTCTGCTTTGGCGATCCCCAAAATAACTCTTATTTTTAAAATGCCGTCTCATGGAAGAAAAGCTTTGCCTTGCATCTTCTGCAGTCAAATTTTCTATAGAAACTCTGCTTTGACAAGACATATTGAGCTTTTACATATTTCATATTTGTTTTGCCTGTGGAGAAAACGGAAGTGAGATGGCAAATCATCGGTGTGCCCCAATCAGTGGAGGAGGTGAAAATGCTAATTCCAATCCAGCTACTTTCACTCGTGTTAGTGGAGCATTTGGAGTATTGGAAACGTATGAAAGTGTTATACAAAATCAATTTATTAGAGTTAAAAGTGTGTTACGACATTACATGGACGATATTAACAGTATTGATAGTTTTAGAATTATAAAGTTTCAGATAAATAGACGAATTCTTATGATGGAAGTATACTCGAGAGCGGAGGGGTTGAAGTGGTTCAATAGTTCAATGCATATACTATTAAATCAAATTTCTAGTGAAATAATGATTGTAAGCTGTGGCAATATGATTATATCTAAACTAAACAACTTTGTTATAATGGGTTCATCGTGGATAATAAAGAAAATTGAAAAAAATGTCATAAACATCGCGCAGTATGTACCCTTCCGAGTAGGTTTTCGTACAATTCCACTACCTACTCCACTTAGAAGAAGAAGAGGGGTGGCTTCCCCTCCATCGGACCATTGCTTCTTATTTTGCATGGCTGCGTGCTATTTAAATTTAAACACGAAACGACCAATTGAAACAAGGCAGTCATATTCAGAATTTTTTCAGAGAAATTTTAATAATAGTGTTATAAATTTTTTAGGCATTGGTGCAAATGTTTCAATAGAAGAAGTTGATAATTTTCTAAGAAATAATCCAGCATTCTCAGTTAATCTTTTTGGGTTTTTAAATGGTAACACATTTTCAATGAAAATAACAGAGAGAAAGCAGTACCATGCAAATATTTTACTTTTAAACAATCGAGAAAGTGATAGTGGACATTATTTTTACATATTCGACATTAGTGCATTTTTTAATATATATAGAGACACCTTTCACTTTTGTTTTTACTGCATGGCCAAATTTCGAATCGAAACTGAAAGAGATACGCATTCAATTCAATGTCGACAGTACGGTTGCAGATCACTGGAATTTTTTGCTCAAGGCCAGTGCGAAACAACGAATCCTGCCGTAATGAGTAACCGTATGCCAATCATGTGCTATTTTGATTTTGAAAGTATTCAAGATAAAAGACAAGCATTAGAAAAAGTGGAGGCAGTGTTGAAACGAATTAGTTTTACTTACGTTATTGTGAGTGATGAAAATGTAATAGAGTATGAGAGTTATATTGGAAAGAAAGCAGACGTAGTATTTGTAAAAAAATACTACAGCTTGCAGAGTACTATTTGGCGTTAATGCAAACTTTTAAAAATGAAATAGTAGAAACTGCAGACGGAGTAGGTAGATCACAGAACAATACGTGCTACTGCTGTCTCTCACCAATCTTACCAACACAAGAAGCGGTAACACATCATAATCATTCTGCATTCACCGTATCTGGAGTGGGACCAGGAGAAATATTTGGGCGGGCACATGCCAACTGCAATTTATTCGCAAAAAATCTAAATTTTTTAAAGTGGCTTCTCACGTATTTAGCCGTTACGATAGTATTCAATTGATAAAGGGTTTAGCAGACAGCAGTGTTACAAACATTAGTACTGTGGCGCGATCGGCAAACGACTTCATTTCAATGAAAGTAAATAATGTACAATTTCATGACACATATTTACATCTTCCAATTCCATTACGTAAGAGTGTGGAAATATTACGAACTAGTGGATTGCATAATTTTTAGTACTTGCCCCAAATTTTCGCAAACTATAAGGAATATTTGCCAATATTATTATCTAAACAATACTTTTGCTACGAATACTTTTCTCGGGAAACCATGTTTGTTGAAAGTCGTAATTTACAAAGTATTGAGCACTTTTATGACAGTTTCACAGAAAGTAATATATCTGAAAATGAATGGAGGCAGGCAAATTTTATTTACCGATTATTTGAATGCAAAAACCTAGCAGAATATTGTCAGCTGTACTGCCTTGTGGATTCCGTTGCGCTAGCTGATGTTTTTAGTCATCATCGCAGATTAACGTTTCAGTTATATAACTGCGAGGTACTGTCGTTCCTTTCATGTCCATCCATGGCGTTTCGGCTTTGTCTATCTACTTCTCAAATGCCGCTAGAGTTCATCTATGATCCGGTTAATTACACAACAGCCAAACAATGTCAACGAGGTGGCTTAGTTGGATATGTGGATCGTTATGAAGTATGCCATTTTATACGAATAATATACTTGTTATTGACAAATACTGTAAAACTGAAATATTATTTCAAAAAAGTAATCTGCCGCATCATCCAATTTATGATCCCAACCTGTAAGTAGAACATGTAAGAGAAACTTTCCTCTTTGTGATATTAAAAATGTTTGAATGAATGAAATAGTCTTGTATGCTAGGTATGGAAAAGCAATGTTGGCGCCGATTTCTTATGGAGGTTACGTTTTTATGACTCCAGAAGAAGTTTCAGCCTATAATCTTTATGAGCATGATGATGATGGTGAGTATGGATTTCTTCTGACTGGAGATTTTTCCGTAGAAGAAGAATTTCATGACTGAATTTCAGAGAGATTATTACGATGACGATGGACGAAATTTTATGTCGCAGTTTAATCAGCCGCAGCTGTCCTTAAATCTCTATCCAAAAAAAATTATTCTATTCATGCTTTCATGTTAAAGTTAAATACAAGCAAAGCAGGTGGATGGCGCCATTTATACAAAATTTATTGGACAAAAGAAAAGGTACAAGCGATGAGTCATTACAAACTTTTAACAAACGCGACATTTGGGTTCTCTGGTTTGAAAGTTGAAGATGTTATTTCTGTTAAGCTGGTGAAAACCGAAGAAGACCAATTTATCTTTGTTTGAAATGGCGCCAGCCCGCGTTTGCGTTAGAAATCACTTACTTGTTAGCTCGGCGATTCTTGAAAGGAGTAAAATGTTTTTGTATGGAAGTGTGTACTTAGGGTTCAGAAAATATTTTACAGATAAAAACCTTCGTTTTAAATTATTATACTTTGATACAGATGCCATACTGTTTTCAGTTAATGACTTTTATGAAAGAGTAATTTCACATTTGCCTCTTATCACATTGAAGGGCCATAAACTGGTTGATATGAGCTTTCTTCCACCGGAACATGAATATTACAGCGCTGAAATTAAAAACAAAGAGGGGACATTTAAATCGGAAGTGCAAGATAAGCAAATATTAGAATATGTGTGCATAAAAAAAACGTATAGCTTATTATTATTAGAAGGGGGAGAAAATTTAAAAGGTAAAGGGGTACCACAAAGTATTTTGAAAAAAGAATTGAGTCACAATTCTTACAAACACGCTCTTTTTAGTGGCAGACCAAGAAAAGTGAAAATGAAAATGATGAAGCGGATAAATCAAATGGTTCAAGTTGTTTCAATCCATAAGCTAGCGTTATGTTCATTCAGTACGTCCAGATGGCTGCATCCACCACTTGGAATCAAAAGTACTGCATTTATGCAAGTGCAGTTGCAAGAAGGGGAAAATGAATTTGTTGCTGAAGAGAATGAGTTAATGTGACTTAACTACTTTATGACGACGAAGAGCAGGTGTTCATGCATATTATCTCACCACTGTGCGTTTGTTTGTCGCATGTTAGAGTTTTTGACATCCCTAATTCTTATACGCAGCAGGTTTTGTTGATTTGTATTTGTCATCCAGGTGGTAATGCAATGTATCAGTCATATTGTAACCATGTTCGATGTTTTCGCTTTCACAAAGTTTTCTTTGATGCTCGGTTCAACAAAAGTTTTATCCTCTCTGCTCATTTCAAACCTTCAAGTTCCCCAATTTACAGTCTTTGCACTCAAACTCTTAAAGTTGATATTTCTATCGATAAATTCAGCAAAAAGTACCAAACAAAAATTGAAAAGTTCAGTTAGGTCGGTAAATTCAGCAAAAAGTACCAAAAAATTTAGAAGTTCAGTGAAGTCGGTAAATTCAGCAAAAAGTACCAAAAAATTTAGAAGTTCAGAGAAGTCGGTAAATTCAGCAAAAAAGTATCAAAAAAGTAAGAAGTTAAGTGAAGTGTGAAAATAAAAAATGGAAAATAAGGGTTAGTTTTAAAACGTTAAAGTTCAAACTAATAACGAGAGTGCAAGATCGTGTTAGAAAGAAGAAAGACAACTAATTAAACTTTCTTTATTTTAGAAAACCCATTTACACCACAGCTTGTTGGAGGGGATGAACCGGAGTTCGTGAAAGTTCCCTACATACAAGACAGACGGTGGTTTCAGTATCAACACCAGCGCCGGATGCAGTAATCTTCGATTCCGAGAATCCCATACGATTCAAACTGGATGCCGCCTGGGGCGATTATCGTGACTTCCAGGATCTGGAGTCACGATTATGTACGATCTTCGTTGTGCCGACGAAGTTGAAATGCGGGAAATATTCGAGATGGAACCAGACGACATGAGAAGAGCTTTCAGGAGGCACATTCGTAAAACATATCCGTTATATGTTACTCTTTCGTCGGGCGTACTGTATTCTCCATCTAAAAAGGTAATTTTAGAAAGTTTTGGCAAAATATCTTATATTGAGCAGGAAAAGATTAAACCCAAAGTGGTGTTTACTAATTACGTAACTCCACCAAGAAAAATCTACAAAAGTAGGGAAGCGCTTAGGGAAATACAGAATCGAATAGATTCAATGGAAATGAACGACAGTCAAATATTAGATCTAGTGGATAGCTCCTCATCTCCATTACCAGGCCCTTCGACGAAATCAACGTCTACTCCTGTTAAACGCCGTTTGTATTCTGAAGTTGCAGCAGGGCGTAATAACGTAGATGATGTAAGTAAAAAATTTTGTTTAGCGGCGAGAAAACTCGAGTTCCCTCCATTAGATTCAGAGGAAGGTAGAAAGCCAAAACGGCCTACAACCTCGAAATTATGAAATTAGATTTCGATTTATTCGATGAAAAGTTATTCAAACTTAGGTATGATAAAGCACATGTATTAAACTTAGAGAACATAGATGAAACCCCAAATTCTGATGCAATAGAGTAAACAAAGTGGAGATGGAAGAAGGACAAAAACTTAAAGATTATTAAAACAGTGGGAATAGCACCCTCTGTTTTTGAGGAGGGCTTTGCCTAAATAAATTTTGTCAAGTTGGCAAATATTTATTCTGGACATGTTGTGAATTTTTCCATGAGAGAAATGCAGCAAGCTTTGCCAGTAATAATTGAGTCCATGTGTGAGGCAATGAACCAACTTTCGGTGTACCATAGAAACAAGGCCAAGAAAGAGGCATTAACATTAAAGTTGGCAGGGAAAATGTCAGAAGGAGAAAGAGTAGAGAAAGAAGCAGATGCCTTATTCCTCTTGCAACAGCGAGAAATCGAAAAGCAAAAGAATCCGTTAAAGGAGATAGTTAATAATGGTATATTTATATAACAATATTAAGGCAGTAAGTCTACTTAATGAAAAAAATATAGTAAATTTAAATTTTTTTTCCTAAATTATGGTAGACTTTTAAAGTAGAAGTTGACAGAAGTTAATTAAAAGTATGAAAATGCCAACGGCACGACGTACTGTATTTCATTTTCAATTTATATGTTTTACGCTAGCCTTTATGAGTACACAGCAATACAGGGTTAATACTATTATTATTATTAGCACATCAGAATGGAGTTGCCTATTACTTTATTGAATAACAATAAGACCGTAACAAACAGAGCAACAGTAAGACGTAGCAAAATGAAAGAATTAAATGCTTTGCAGCAATGTAATACTGTCAGTCGATTGATAGTAGTAATTATTATTGAAAGTGTACTATATTCAAGCTGTTAGGTAGTGGTAGCACACAAAAATTTGCAAGTGCTGTTTTTTTCAGTTTCACTTGTCATATGCCACCAGTAAGAATCATGTATTTGCCAGTAAACCACTGTTCAATTTACTTGTAATATATATGCATGCTTTATAGAGAGATATTGATATGGTAGATATTTGTAATGGTGTCGCTACATTGTGTAGTTGCATTTTTTTCCCTCATTTTGGACATTGCATTCTTTTATTACAATTAGGTTGATATAAAATAATAATAATACTGTATAGTAATGTCATATTAGGTAGATACTGGTAATAGTAATGCTACATAATTATTCTAAATCATCCTGCCAAATATCCGTCGGCTAACTTTTGCAGAAAATCAAAATCACAGATATAAATTGCCATCCGGCAATTTATTTTTTCTCATATCAAGTTGGTTTCATTTTCTACCCATGTCCGCCCACTGGATATTTTAGTTTGGACAGAAATGATATAACATAAGTTACCACTATCTATTAGTACACTTAAATTAATTAAGTTCAATTTTTTGTTGTTGTTATAAATGATCAGTACTTGTACGTTGATCTTAACTGATATTTCTCTAAATTCAATATTACTACATTTAGTTTAAAAGAACAGTTACAGTAGATTAAAACCTAGTTATGTTAAATTATTATTGTTAAATTATGCATTATAATAAATTGTTTAAAAACATTCTAAATCGTCCTGCCAAATATCCGTCGGCTAACATGTGCAGAAAATCAAAATCGCAAATACAAGTTGCCATCCGGCTGTATTTTGACATTCCACAGCAGTGAGATCATTCATGTCTGCTGTTTGTTGATGAGATTGTTGATAATGACGTCTCAGCAATCTGCCACTTGGAAAGACATTTGAACAGGTGTGACAAACAAAATGGTCTGCATTTATGTGTCTCGATAACACTGTTATATTTGAAAATGTTATATCACAATGATCACATTTTTTTTCTTGCAAGCAAAAAATTTTATGCGATGTAAAAGAGTCCCAGCTATCAAACACATCTTTACAAACAGTACACTTGATACTCATTGTGAAGTTTGCGGCTTGTATGCCGAAATAAATGTAGCAGGTGTTCCTACTGGCACTGAATTTGACACTGTATTGATGAAAAGTTAGACTTTGAACTGAAAAAAAATAGCTGACACAACGTTCACTCGAATGTGGTAGTCTTCAGAATGTGTCACTCTGCGATCGTTTACCGAACAAACAAGTCTTGTAAGAAAATTTTGTTGCGAGTTCTCCAAACGCTGAAAAGTGACTGTGGTTAGAAATGTTCAAAATATTTTTACTTGCCTTCGGGATTGGTTGCATAGCGTCCTGTAAGTACGACGCATCATGCTCTTTGTGTGTACAAGAAAAAGTTTGTGTTTTTTTTCGTTTATATAACGGGAGCTAGTTTTTGTGGGAAGGGTCCGCAGAAGGACATCATCTTTAAGGCACAGCAGTCAAAGATGTGTGTCACAGCGCAAAAATTGATAGCAACAAAAATTATTACTCATTCTGTCGTCCCATCCATTTCGGGTACTTTAGATGGATACGGTGATAACACAAGTCCGTTTTCGTCAACAGCCTTTGCGTTTATGGGAAATCATGTGGAGACATTCTCCACTACCATGTCGTGTACTTTTATGAAAGGAGAGCAGGAAACCTTTCCTGATGGTGTCACACCAATTTTTGATAGAGAAAATATCTCTCAAAACAATGGACCAATAATGCGGGGATTGACAGGTAGTACAAGTGTCAAGCCGACCCTTACATCTTTTATAGTAGCTACAACTACAACACATTCATCAGCCATTCAGGAAAAATAAATCATTACTGGCAACATTACTACCAGACGAAAAGGTCTGAGTAATAAAAAAACCATTACTGCCGAGTCGGCAACTTTTACGCCAGTTGTAATATCCACGACAAAAGCTAATAAAGATAGTGATACAGATATACTGAGTGATAATAGCCCCACGTCCAACATGGTGCCTCCAGTTACAACAATTTTTATTACTCCTGCGGTTCCTGGGGAAACAAGCACTGAAGAAAGTGCTACTGTTAAAAAAATTAATGAACAGTCTGAGTGAAGAATTCAGTTCCGCTGCCGAGACGACAACTTTTACGCCAGTTGTAGTGCCTATGACAACAGCTCATAAAGATAGTGAATTCACAACAAAATTCTCTATTATTACGACTCCCCTTGAAAGCGTTCCCTCTGCTGTAGCAACAACAGAGACAGACGTGAAGGGAAAGGAAAATGTGAGACATTTAATTACATGAAAATAGATGCGTGTTTTTTTGTTCTTTCATTAATATAATAAACTTTGACATTTATGTCTATCCACAGGGCTATGGAGACGAATATTCATCAATGGAAATAAAATCGGGTTACTGCACTAGATATATTGAATTAATCAATCAATTAAAACAATTTGCATTATAAAGTTTTCATATAAAAGCATTTGCTATTTTATTTCCTTTGTTAAAAGTCGCTGAAGCCGAAACGAATAGCGAAAGCTTTTATGAGCACTATCCTGTATCGGACACTGTCACAATTTTGGTTACGAGAAGAAACAGGTGGAGAAACATTTACAAACAGAAACAAACAATTATAATGGTATGTGAGAAGCGTATACATTGTATAAAAAAACGTGAGATGGCATTTTTATTAAATTGACACTTTTTTGTTTCCTGTACCAGGTTAGTGCTGTTCAGTTGGCCCATTACGTCATTGCACCAGTAATGGCTCTACCGCCAGTTTTTGCCCTTTTATTTTTTTTCTTGAAACAAATTTATAAACTTGTCCGTTTCTTTATTTGTCTGTATTATGCCTACAGAAGAATACCATTATTTTATATACGCAGAAGTCCATTATAATTTTCGTTTACTTTCTATCGTGTATACGTATTTTTTAGTTTCGTAGTTTATAAAAATCGTACTTACAAGCAAAGGCACGCGGTAGTAACTCCGGGAATTGACCAAATTTGATAC
>JAHZNE010002885.1:0-10882 GCA_027744055.1 Callyntrura sp. NNG-2020 | reverse complement strand
GCCTACATATGTTATTATGCATAAACATGCTAAAATAGGTTTTAATAGATGCCTCTGCAGGGAATTATTTTAGTGTTATATGGATGCATATTTAAGCTTAGGTTGATATGTGGATGCATTGCGAATATGCAAAGACCTATTTTAAGTTTAAGCTCTGGAGATAACCATATGGATTTTACATTATTTTCATTTGTCAAAATTAGACAGATTTTTTTTAATACGAGGATGTAACTTTCGTAACCATATTTGTAGAAACATTTGTTATCAAGACGGTTGCACGTACTAAAAGTCAGTCGTAGTAAATTATTGTAAACGTGATGTTATCCTGTGGAATTCACAAAGTGCATTGAAATAGACAAACTTGAAAGTTTATCAATTTATTATTATTAGTAAAATTATTGTAATGTTGCTATTAAATCAGGAATCATGCTGCAAATATTTTTTGATTGTTTGATTTTTTAATTTTCTCAGGGGGTTATCCTTATCACCAGAAATGTATAATTGTATTTTTAATTTGTGAGATAAAATTGATATACCCGTGGAGGTAAATTATTACTGTACATGCAAAACCGTTATGAAATCCTGTATGACAAAATATATAATCTGACGAAATTTGGAACCTAACAAAAAATGCTACTTCAATACTTCTGCTTAAGTAAAATGGGTCACCCAAAGTGTCAACATTGCAAATTGCATTACTTTATTTGTTTGCAATTCTTTTATGACAAAGTCTTGTTTTGCAAATAATCTGTGGAATGTTGACAACAAAATTAGTGGAAATGTATTTTTATGGTGTCACTCATAATTGTCTATACGCACCCTGTTTACGTTACGAGACGCTTCTCAAAAGCAATTTCTTCACATAAAGCTGTAAGTTTTCTTGGCGCAAATCATCCATTTTTCTAACATAATACCTATTTTCCTTACTGCAAAACCAATGACAAAATTTCTGTCGTTTCCGCGTCCATTGTAACCTCAACATAATTAACTACTTTACTTAGAAGGTCAAAAACTCTACAATGCACCCCATCGTTGAATTCCCATAGTTGTATCTAAGTTGCCTAACTACAGCGAAAGAGTCGTTCATCTTAAATTCCAAAGAAATATTCTTCCTGACATACTTTAAGTGATATTTCCAAAGCGCCTATAACAAAGCCGTATTGCGCGTCGTATTGCGGGATATATTGTAGTTGTAAATATCAATAATTTCTCCTTAATAATAATATATATTGATACAAGTTAAATGTTTTTTAACAAAAAACTATTTCTATACTAAAATGCACATTACAATAGGAAACATATTTATAATATTTTATTTTAAATAAAAAATTACACATTTGAGCCGAAGTATGACCCGTAACTCAATCTGCTCCACACATATATAAAAAGTAGAGAAGCTTTAAAAATAATTTGAACCCCCTCGCTCAGCAAACACCAACTATTATTTTGGAAATCTAAAATTCGTTGTCAATATGTATCCTACTAGAAAAGTGGTGTAGAAAATGGGATTGCCAATAAATTTCATGTCGCATTAAAACGACATATCATTCGGTATAATAGAGAAAATCAACAAATTCAAGTTCCTTGAATTGGTATGTATTTTTAGTTAAACAGAAATATAATAATAAATCCTCAATATCAACGAAACACTTTTGCCTCAACGGAAATATTATAAGGTCTGTTCAATTAATAAGGCACCGATCAGTGTTATGCTGTATCTCAGAGTAGGCAACTTGGATTCTGTGCATTTTCTCCCCAGTATTTGTAGTTTGAAGCCATTTTCTGAGCAAAAAGTGCACTTTTACTCAAAAAGTAGTACTCATCGCGTAGTGCATAGACGGTCAACATAGTACCTTATAAGCCATGGATGACTAAATGTTGTATGCCAAACAGGTCGGAAGACTTGTGTGTCACGAAATATTTCAGAGTTAACAACATCAGTTTGAACCAATATGGTAAGAACGACCTTGAGATGGCATGATCAAGTACCCAAGAAAACTGTTGCATGTCATGGTCGGTAATATTTTTCAAAATCGATAAATTTCACATAAAATCGTTTATTTATAAACAAATATAACGTACCCTACTGATATTTACTAATATCGCAACTTTTTCGGTATTTTAAATGGTAAATGTGTCATGTCGGTGCTTATTTTTTGAACACCCAAATAATAATAATATAATAATAATAATTATAATATGGAATAATTTTTCTGATAGTTTGGACTACGTCTTTTAATCCCTCAACTTATTGAATTCATAGTATAGCGGATGAAGCAATGCCGTTGACAATAAACAAACTTTTCCTTGAATGCTTCACTTCCATCAAACCACATTATACACAAGGAGTCCAAATTCATTCTTTACTAAAATGGAATTTTATTTTGACGCACTTTGGAATAAGTAGAACTTCAGGAAGCAGATTTAATATGCGCTCAACTACATGTAAGGTTTACATGTAATACACGGTTTTTTTCTTAAAATCCATATACCGCGTATATCTTAAATGGGGCATAACGTACAAATGGTTAAACCCAACCATACGACAATACGTAAATTTTGGGTAGTTGGTTAAGCATTCCTGGAGGTGATGTATTGAAACTCGATTTAGTATCAGAATTTGTGTCTGTAAAGTAGGTTACCCCAAAAGTATAAATATGAAGCATTGGCCATTCGTCCGGACCACAATCCTAAAGTCAAAGCCAAGGAAATAGGTGACAGTGTGAGAACATCTAATAATACAGTTCTATGTTCTCCTTGGATATATAGTGGAGATACTGTTATGTGATACACAAATAAGTACCTAAAACCAAAAAAAGACAATTTGGAATTTAATTAATCGCAAAATGTTTTGCCCGTACCCGTTCAAATCTAGAAACATGAGGTTAAACAGTACTCTTATGTTCTTCTTCATATTTCCTGCCGTTTTAAGCGGAACCGCGACCAAGAATGAACTTCCGACTATTACATTCAATTTTACCCACGATTACCTTGAAGACAAAGTTCAACGATTTTCCATCAACGGCACTCGCGTTTGCTACTCTCCAGGAATAAATGGATTTAACCTGCAATGTGAAGCTTCATACCCAATTACATTTCGTACTACGGGTTTTATTGAGCCCCTCACACATGTTCATGTTGAACCCGTGGAAAGGCACTGGACCAATAATACTTTCAAACTCACATTATCAGCCGCTTTTGATAAAGAAATAGGCCAGTTGGGTTCTTCCCTTCGAGTAGTTTGTGAAGCGTTGGCGGATTCCTCCCAAAAAGAGGAAGTTTTAGTTTTTATTCGAGGCTACACCAACAGCTCCTTACTGACTCCAGAATTCACCACCGTAATCGATTCTAATTTGATACCTTGCGCAACTAGGGATCCCACGTTTGCTGTTGCTCCCACACTTCATCGCAAAACAGTTCACGTAAGAGCGGTATATATAAAATAATGAGGGACATCAATGTTTTTCCATCATGACCTAAATTTTCATATCTTTGTAGGGTGAAGAAGTACAAGTACAAAATTCTTCAATCAGTTACCATCCAACGGAAGGATTTAAATCACGTGATATCTTCAACGGGACTTTCATCTGTAGACAAGGCCTTGACATCGTACAAATAATTGCTTATGCATCTGGCGAATATTTGTTCACTCCAAAATCAGATGAAGTTAAGGTATTCTCAGACCAACCCATTCAGCTAGAATGTTCATCACGATCCCGACAACC
Organism: Callyntrura sp. NNG-2020; assembly: GCA_027744055.1. Taxonomy (NCBI): domain Eukaryota; kingdom Metazoa; phylum Arthropoda; class Collembola; order Entomobryomorpha; family Paronellidae; genus Callyntrura; species Callyntrura sp. NNG-2020. The sequence continues at coordinate 7,157 of JAHZNE010002885.1, read as the reverse complement.
TGTTAGAATAGCAGTGGACATTGGCGACAAAGGAACGGAATACATATCTGTGATACCACAAAACGTTGACCACGTTGCGGTTAGCAAAATCATGGTAAAAGATCATGCAGAATACGTTATCAAAGGAAAAGCCCGCTGCATTGAAAAAAATAATAACGAACTTGTTAAAGAATGGAACTTTGAATTTATCCCCCTTCCACATCTACATTTTGACAATTTCCGGAGAGAACTTCACTGTTCTTCCAAATTTAATCCGAAAGGTCTGCAAATGGTTGAGTGTAAAAGTCCGCTGGGTTGTAATTTGAGGACTCGCTGTTTTGAAGCTGAAAGTGAATGTAATTTGTATGATGAAAACGTACTTCATTCTAACGAGACCGAAGGCTGCTACCACGTGTCACCTTATATTGAGTGTGTAAAATTACAATATTTTTATCCCAATGGAGTGGCAGAATGTACGGTAAATGGAGTGGCAAGAAGATGGGAGTTTTTCGCATCCTTGAAATATATTAATTGTGAGACATTAGCATTAATAAATTCGTTCCTGTATGTTTTACATTCAAACATTAATTCGTTTAATAACATTTTTGAACAGTATAATCCTACACGTCTGACTTAACGATTTTCAAAAGGTGATTTTTGTTTTGTTTGTATGTAGACTTAGATTGGCGAACTGCCCCTAAAGAGGAACTGATTCGAATGCAGAGAACAGACGCAAATACGAACAACAAGCGAGGCACATTTTTCTGCGAGGCGGTGGCTTATTTGTTTACTGATAAAGTATTCTTTGAAATGGAATATACAAATGGGTCAAGGCAGTATCTACTGGAAGACGGAAATGCAGTGAATATATCGCACTCGGCGGATGACGAAAATAGGGTTGATGATTTTAAGATCATCGGCATACTAGAAACCAAGTTACCTCCAGATGTAATTGCGATACACTGTCACGCACCTTGGTGGAATTCAACGGACACCATGGTAGCCTCACATGTGTTAAATAAGGGTACATTGTAAATTCAATATTTAAAGAAAATTCCAATGATTTCGTTTTTATGACAAGTATGAAGTTTACCAAGTAGCAAAATGTTTTTTTTCATTTGTATATCAGGCTCAGAAATAATGATAGGTTGCAAGCAGTGTCAATGTAACCAACTGGACGACATAGAGAATACATCCCTGGATCAATCAATTACAAAATTAAAGTTTTCTTGAATAGCCAAAACGCCCATTTATAAAAATATAAATGTGTCACCCTTTTGTTACGCTGTTTTGCTTCGATAAATAAAAGTAAGTCCTAACTTATTGAATAAACTATTTCTTCTATATATTTATAGGGTCTATATGTAAACCACGTTGAGCACAATTCTGCGTTTCCACTATTGATATTTATTGTTGCCACCTGCGGTTTACTCAAGGCGATACGGGCTGAAGTTGGTTATCGTTACTAGTATTGAACTAGGAACCCGCGCCGCCAAAATGCCGGCGATTTAATAGTAGCAAATACGAATAGTATATACAGGCTATATGTGCGCAACACCAACATTGTAGAAAAATAATCGCTCAATCGCCTAATATATTATCTCTCAACCAATGTACTAATGTAGAAATTATTGCAAAATATTAAGAAATAAATGCTATTTCTTTTCTATGTCAACTGTCAATTTTATCATTTTTTAATTTAAAAATTGTTCAACAGTGAATGCGACCTTCATAAACGATAATATATGATTCATGACTTCAAGGCACTTACGAAGGCACGAGTTCAGTTACAGACTATAATTTGAAATGCTTTAAATACATATAAAGTAAACAGAACATCAATATCGTATTACCGTTCAAAATACACTCTAAAAATCGGACGTGTCGGTACGTCTCATCATAAATTACTTCATTTACTCTAGGGACTTAATTGTTTGCTTGTTTAATTGGAATCCCGTGTTTGTTGTTGGTCAGTATGTAGTTTCGAGTACTGACAATGAGTACTTGGATTATAGAGGATCCACACATCTTTCCACGTTACACGGTATTGAATGAAAATATGTTTTATGTTAAACCGCATCTTATTGCCAGTATTTGGTATTATTATTATGGGGGGCTCCGTCCCCTACACCACGCGTTCGATTTCTTTACCTAATTTACATGGTTTTTTATGGATGTAACTTTTTAGATCAATAGGTGTATGGATTATGGAGGGATCCGCCCCCACAACTCCGGTTTGACTAAGACATATTAGAATTGAACAGGAAATCAGGAAGTATGCAACTATTAACGACAAAGTAGATAAATTCAGTTCTGTGGATCGTCACCATGGAGCAAAGTACGGGATATAAAGAGAACGTTAAAGATGCAGCTTTAGTTAAACAAATACAAATATTGACAGGACTCCCAAGCAATGACTTCCCAAAATATCATATCAAGCAAATAGATCTTCCTTTCTTTTTATAGAGGGGTCCGCTCTAACACCTACCGAGTAGGTTTATATGTACTTAATAATAATCATTGCACAAATTGCATAAAAATTGGCAAAACTGAACAAACTCGTTCATTTTTTTGTATTGAGGGACTCCGTCCCCCAAGCCTCCTGTGGTATTTTTTAAAATCGCAAATTGTATTGCACAACCCGGGTATCAATGGACAGTGGAGAGGTGGATACTATCTGCTATCCAGTGTCCTGTCCATCCACTAATTTCCACCCCTGTCCATTGTCCACTGTCCAGTGGTCGGTGGACAGGGGTAGCTGCAAGCATTAAATGGGGCAACATGAAACAATAGTACAGTATAGTTCAAGTTGCCCTGTGTCCGGTGTCTATCCATTGTCCACTATCCTCTATCCAGTGTCCACTGTCCACTTTGCAGGGCAATGCAAGGTGGACGCGGAAAGTTGGATACCCTGTGCACAACCACAAGTGAAGGGCTATCAAACGATACCAACACAAAGATCCTTAGGTCAAAAGTGTAAGAGATGCTGTGTTCTCTAACTATTATGCTTAAAATGTCCATTTCTATTTTCTTATCATCATGGGAAATCCTTTCCCTGAATTCCCCCTTGTAGGTATTCTTGGCAGCATTCCTGTTCTTTAGCGCAAGGGCTTTCCATAGAGATTGTACTTGTACCTCTATGTCCTAGGGTGTAGTAGTTACAGGTACTTCCCCACTAAGTATTATACATATTGACGATGGAAGCAGTTGACATGCACACATTTCTGTGACATTACTTGTAATTGTATGTACAAGTTGTAGCTGGTGTGGTAGACATTACGTGGTGTTTGCAAGTGGTTTACAAACGACGTAATAACTTGTAGCAGATGAATATGTAGGTATATTTAGTGTTTTCCTAATGGAATTCATTACGAAACACTTGAATTGGTAATACATTATGATGATGAAAGTTGAAAACCATACAGTAAACATACTTGTTTCAAAAGTTATTAAAAATTATAAAATATGGGTGATGGTTTAAACTTTCATACAATTAACAATTTATTTTATGTATATTAAACTCTAAAACTTTCCCATTAACGGCCACCAGCACGCTGTGAATCCATTTTTGTTTCTTTCCTGTTTGCTGCTTCCTATTGACGAAGGGATTAATTTGAAGGAAAATGTAACTACATTTCGAAATTTATTGTATATTTCAATGTATAAAGCAATTACCGTTGATGATATCATTACAACAGCGAGAGAACCTATCACAGCAGCAATTACAGAGTAGAGTTTCATATTTTAAATCTTTAAATTGACATGTGTTTGTAAGTGAATGAGAGTGCAAAATGATATCAGAAATTGGTTTTATAGACTTGTGCTGAGATGTGATGTGTATAACTGTTAGAAAATGAATATGATATGTTGATGTGCTCAAACAAGTATTTATAAGGAAACTAATTAAAATAATGGTCTATTGTTTGTAATCGTCTGCCAGCGAGTAGAATGTAGAAGCGGGTAGTCACAGAAACTGTAATGAAAATGTACAAAGAAATGATTTTCCTGTATACGTCATTTGATGTTATTTGCAAATACTAATAAATTGATAAGGAAGGTAAAACGGCAATAAAAAGGTTAATGGCTTTCCCGCTTCCAATCTTTATGCGCTGCCTTGTTGCAATGGATTTGTATAACTGTTAGATTTTGCTTGTATTAATAGATGCTTAAATGTGAGGGATTACGATTTGATATATATTACATATAGCTACTTCAATGCCACAAGTTCTGATTCCCTTATTTTAATACAACACCGTAATTTCATTTAATATAATTACGGCTTTAAGTTCACAGCTATGAATAAAAATACCTTAAAATGGAAACTGCTGAATGAGCAGTGCCCCTTTTCTAATCCGACAGGTTCCTGGTCAAGTTCACCCAATCAGACTTTGACATCCATGCATTCAGTGTATATGATAATACATCCAGTACTTACCAACCAGTTGCGGAGCCACTTTCTAATTGTTGAGTTCTGTAAATTGCATTCCAGAAATATCTTATGAGCTTAAAAGATGCTACCGCAGAATACATTTCCAAAACTTTTACTTAAGCTGGATATGCGATTACCTGCTCTGCTATTTTTCCTGCTATGTAGTAAGCCCTTTCACCAAATTTGTTGCATACAATATAAATGGTAACTGCATGAATGCACTCTCGGAATATGCTTAATGTTATGAAATAAACGTAAATGAGAAACTGTTTGTTTTCAAAATTTAGGCACTTTTAAGGAATGGTTAGTCAGTATTAACGCAAATAATGTAAGGTCCAAAAATAGTAACAGTCCGGAGGTGGGGGCCGTCCAACCCCGGACCGTAAATACACACTGTTGCTAGCATACGTTCTCGTAAACACTTGAAACTGGGCACAAAAAATCAAGCAAAAAATTAGGAAAAACTATTGTTGGATTTTTAAGATTCAATCAAAAATTGCTACTTATTGCCATGTCAGCACAATAGTGCGTATGTATAAACACGACGCGACATTTCTAAATTCAATTTAATTCGACAATTCTGTTGTAGTCAAATATTCGAAAATCATTGTTGTATTATTGTATATAATGTACTGCTTCAAATGGGGCAAAGTGAGACGATCACTCTTGAAAATTTATTGATAATATGCTAATAAATGGCTACCAAAATCAAATTTTCAAAATATACCTAAGACATGGTTTTGAGTTTTGTAAATGTATGCACAGGTACTGATCATCAATACATATTGACTTTTGCGGTTACATTACGATGATCCAACGTTTTTATAGCAACGATGATACTATTTCAATATTTCAGTTTGAATTTCTTATATGGCTTATACTTACTAAATATTAATACCGAACATTTTTCATTTTTGTTACATTAGTATTTTTACAAAGTCAACAATGGCAGAAGTTGTACACATTCGTTTATAAACAAATATTTGACAAGTACACTCAATAACTGTCGTCATCTGATACTAACGAGACTATCATAAAACCAAACAGGTTATATTCCTATAACCCGTAGAACAGAGCATTTGGCACAAATGGGTTGTTTACTACTTTAAAGAAAACCACCTATACATTCAATTTACCTAACAATAAGTTCTGTTAAACTGTATCTACAGATATGAAAGTTGGTTGCTTGACGTTACTTGTTGATGAAATCATTGGGCTAATCTTTCCCTAATTGCGCAAAGACCATTTGTCCGACTGGAATGAACCTGGTGCTTGCAAATTAGTTTTGGTAAATTACTTTTTCGATAACTACGGTAACAAATAATTTCATCCAGAAACGTTCATGAGACATTTAGATATGAAATGTTTGTTGTTCTTGTCTAAAAATAATTAGTTAGTAAATTAAGTTATTCTCGTTCTGGTGGTCTAATGAGAAAGCCATTGAAAGGTTCTATATAGCGTTAAAACCTTTTTAAATAATTTAGCAAAGGTGAGCTACTGGAAAGACGTTACGTCAGCAGTTATGACAGCAAAATTAAATAAGTTATTTACCATTTATATAATCAACAATTTTGAAGTCTTGATTAGTTTTTCCTTTTAAGCATTAACATTTGTAGTTCGATGGGCAGACATATCAAAAGATGGGTATCAGGCAAATCCCCATAACGCCGATACGCAATAGTACTAATGTTTATGATGTAATTTGTATATTCCAAATAGGACGAACACCTGTACACAGAATTTAATTTAAAAACAAACTATTTGTTAATATGTATGTATTGGTAAGACCGTATCATGGAGTTAAAAGTATGTGTTTGTCGATTTTTTAAATTTCCAGTCAAATCTCTTATGGAACTCTTATGTTGCTAATTATGTATATTCGTTACGTAAACTCTGTAAATAATTAAAAAATCCATTACCAAATGAGAAAACCGATATGATAATGAACCGAATGATAATGTATTATTCGTTACATACTCAACTACACAGGTTTATTTTTATATCAAGCACTAGACGATACTCCGACTCACCTCCCACGGGGGCATCACCTCTCAGTGTAGTCGCTACGGTATTTTTTGTATAAATTTGCGTTAGTCAAAAAGCTCAATTGTACCAAAGTTCAAAGGAATAAAATAAAAACTTTCTTGTGTAGTTTGTACAGCACGTTTAGTGAACTCGTTAAATATGTTATCAGTTTCATAGTATTTTCAATCCTGTAGCGAAGGGTAGATCTAAGTTATATATTAGTGGGTATGTGTGGCTCTACACACATACACCACCACACATACGACATTGTACAAGCAATAATGTACACGAAGAAATATACTCAATAAATATTTGTGGCCTTCTTCATGAGAGTGAGTCACTAAAAGCTCCAGCAACGAGAACAACGTGTCCTTTTCCTTTCGTGAGCATCTCAGAGTAGCGGCAGCCATTTTACCATTTCTCCTGTACGTAGGTACCAGAGACGCTTACCACCATCCAAGAACCATAGGGGCATTATAGGAGCCTCCCCTGACCCCTGAAGGAAGGGAATCTTTATAATCCCTTCTGCGCATTGTCTTTTTATTGTTGGTAATCATTATTAAAAATTAGTGCAAAAATGTTCTTCATAAATTCTAACCGCAGATACAACGGGTTCTTCATTTGTACTTTCATCGCTTTGTCAGTCCCATCTTTATTTGTGTAGGTAAACCATTTAAACAGACGATCACTGTGTCTATATTGTCGCTATTTGAAGTATTTGTTT
>JAHZNE010002884.1:0-22579 GCA_027744055.1 Callyntrura sp. NNG-2020 | reverse complement strand
TAAACTTCAAAGTTTAGCAGTGTTTGTTACAATGTATATACGTAGATTCATTAATACATACATACATCCCTCCTTTCATGAACTTTGTTAAAAGGAAATGTTATGTGAGGAAGCCTTTCAATGCATCTGACTTTATTTACGTTGGCTCCAAAAACTTATAAAAAATTGTGTCCAAATGGGGAAAGCGAAACTCGCCTTTCAGCTTCCAAAACCCTTCCTGCTACCATGCAGTGACACTTGTGTCCATTTTCTTTCCAAACATTTGAGAAGAGTGAAGGAAAACTCATTTCCCCAATTGTTTCAATGTGAAGGCGCCGTTCTTGATCGCTCCAATCTATTTTACGCCGGAGCATCATCATCATCAGCATCACCCAAATGTACATTTCTTTATACGTCTTCCTGTGTGAAGTATTTTCCTTCTTCTATTCATTGCCCTTCTGAGTATGACGGAAGAAAGCAGATACTGATGGTAATATTTTTATATCTGTACAGCTATGTGTTCCTATATCCGCCATGTTTAATCCTCAGTGTAACCCTGCATGTCTTCATGTCTTCCACTTTGATATAACAGACTGGCGGAGAATGAAGAGAAAAAGAGAAAGACAAAGGAGTACCAATTGCCCGTCATTTTGAATGGGATTGCATATACATAACTTATGCTATATCCACATTGTTAGTTCCTCTATTTTTTCTCTCACACATGCATGTATATAGTCCAACGGGAATAAATGTACCTACACTTTTGTACTGACATATCTTGCATACCATGCATCCATTACTACGTGCAATATCCAGTTGTAATATTGGTTGTTCCAAAGCCAACCAACGTCAACGACATCGTCCATTTCCGCTAGGAAAAACACTTCCCCCCTTTCTACTATTTTTTTGGGTATATCATTCCATTTCACGTACTTATCTGTATGGAATATATGTTCATTACCACCTCCATATATGGCGTTACATCAGTACCCAAAAAAATGTACCTAACCTCCTCACAGTTACAACTACATTCACTTTTTCTTCTTCTCGTCCAAACACACATTTCACTTTGTCTGTATAGTTTTTTTTTCTCCCGCTCCCTCTCTCTCTCTCACCCCCACTCTCGTCAACGGAATTGTTTTACTAAAAATATCACTTTCATTTCCTGCACTTCTTTTTTGCACTCTTTACTTTCAACGAATTGTCGGCCATATCATATGGTGATGCGTTGGCTACAAAAAATGTATAGGTTTCTGTCAAACACGTACAACGTACTCACACACACACACACACATACACTCGTACCAGTTAGCATAGCCTTCACACATGCAGACACGTTATAATATGTAGATAGATGATAAAAGTATCTCTCTATTCTAATGGCATTTTTAGAACGAAGGAGGAAAACGTTCGTTTTCTTTTTAAGGTTAAACGAAACTAAAGGGAACAGGAAGAATAAAGTAGGCATGGATTGTACTGTAGTCCTCTGGTTAGCAGTGCACCCTCTTTTGCAAGAATCTATTATTTTTGCTCAACGCTTAACGCACATGCATCGAGAAGAAAGAATGGGATTCCAGGGAGTAATACTAATATACCTACTCGGTTCCTCTTTCCAACAAAAAAGCTTCCTACCATGTGAAGCAAATGTTATCATCATAACATCCAAGTTATTTTTCCTCCTCCACCAGAAACAGACCCGGTCCCTGCATAGAATCAGTTTTGGAACTTGAACAGAAAAAGAGAAGAGGGGGAGGTGAACGAGGGAAAGTGGAGAGAAAGTGTGAAAAGCCGGCAAAGCAGAACAAGATAGAAAACTGGTGGAAATAGTGGTGGCGTAAATATAAATATTTATTACAGGGAATTCCATGGTATACGGAAAACTGCTGGTATCCATTATAGAGAAATGTGCACGGTGAAAATTATTATCACCAATGGTGTGTGTGTATGTGTGTGTATGAACAGAAAAGCCTGTTTGCTGCATGTACATTAAAATGTTTATATGTGCGTCGATGTTTACATGAGTGCACGTTCCCTCAAATTCCACATTTAAGGTACCTAGATCCTGACGTACTTGTGGCTATGCAGGTTTTCTGGTACAGGGAAGTAAGGTTTCAAAATAGCTCTTCTCTGTCGACCTTTATAATATGTAGCGACGGATGGAATGAATAGGTGGTTCGATTTTGATCTGCTTTTTTTCTCTGGTGTTCCAACAAATTCTCATCTTAATAGGTACAGATAAAAGTTCACATTTTTCTATTGCCGGGCTGCATATGCAGGGGAATTTCAGTGTGCGTCTTTTTTAAAGAGGCAAAAAACGAATGGGGAACCATTGTTAAGAGGTAAATACGGCATTTCGATGAATATAAGTAACATGTTCTCGTTTCTTTCGGGAAAGTTATGCCCTCCGGAACAAGTTATAGCCTTTCTGACTTGATGAAATGTCTTTTTTAAAGTGCAAGGTGAAATGGCTCGGTGAAAATGTTGAAATGGAAATGAAAAGAAGAACGAGTGAGAAAGAGAGAAAAACGGTTTTCAAGGAAATAGAATGCAGGCATGTAATGATAAGTGAAATCGTTATGATTATAGGAGGCGTGTGTAGTTGTTGTAACTGTGGCGGCTTTCTATTCACCCTGCACACTAGACCACCGCCGTGTGTGTATGTGTATGTCCTTTACTACAATATGTTATTAAGCTACATGTGCTCTTCCTCCCGCTGAAAGGCCGCGTATATTATTCACAGTCGGCATGGGGTAACTTTACTATATCACATTCACATATTCACATTGTTAAATTCTTTTTTATGTGGGCATGTTCAGCTCATAGAACATAACACTTCGTCTTCCTTAACATTTTGCTTTTACCATAGTCATCATCATAATTTCTTCCTCTTTTTCGCGAAACACCCTTATGGGTTTAAATGGTATGTAGTGTGTGAGAGAGAGAGAGAGCGAGAGAGGCGACGACAACGACGACGACGCCATAAAGGTTTCAGTGCATCATTCTGTTTCATCTTCCTCCTCGATTTTGTATTTATGTATGGGACCTAGTTAATTGAAATGGTAGTCCGGTCCACTCACTCTGAAAGCAAGAAAGCACAAATCTACGGCCACTGCCTAGAAAGCACTATACTGCCAGAATAACTGGGTTATTAAATTTTCCTTTGGCAGTCACCATCGCAGTAAATGGGCGAATGCGGAGAAAGTTTGGTTGAGCTGCAACACATACATTTCTCAATTTACAGCAAAACTAACTGCAAAATTTAAACGTTCCCAAAAAAATGGTTTGCAACTCTAACACCAAAATGAGTGCTAATGATGCATACAGTAGCCAGTTTTGTAAGTAATGTTGCCGCAACGTAAACCCTGGAAATTTTTCGAAAATTTTGGAGAGATGGGAGGATTTGCAGTAAACAATGGCTGCAAGCATTCAAGTATTTTATACAAGGGCAACCAACTACTTTAAACGTTTCTCTTAAAGATCGCACCGTCTACATCTATTTAAAAAGTATAAATCAGCGAACAAGTGTATGCAAGGATATTTGTAAAATTGTTTAAAAATCTCAATCTATTGTCGTTAAGATTATCTAAAGCATATGCTTGTTGTATAATAGCATCTTTCTTTGCACAAAAAGCATTGTATTTGAGGGGATACACCTTGTACAGTTGACATTTTTGGGTATGTTTAAAGTGCCTAAAATCAAAATAGTCCTCGTTCCCATTACCAAGTAATGTTTTAAAAACATAAACAGTAGTATGGAAATAGCATACTTGGAATTGGCTTTTGAATTTAATTTTTCATTGTGAGACGATGAAAAATTAGTACATCTAACTGGTTTATTCCACACATTTTTAATGCATCCCATATTCCATTGTATATTCCGCATTGCTGAAGACTTCAAAAGTCATAGAAAAGTTTTGATACTGTCCCAGCTAAAAGTGATATAATTATTACTAGCAGTTACTTTGGTTACTTTTCCTCAAGTTTTCATTTACAAACATCCTAAGTATATGCGTTTTTTTCTCACAAAAAGGAATACTTCATATCATATGCTTTATATAAGTACCATCTAAGCAGGACTAGCACATGTATAACCCATAATCCATACATTTGACCTGACTTTAATGTACTTTTAAAAAGTACCCTATGTGCTCCAGCGTTCATGCACATAATATATTTCAATTAACATTTTTATGTTTTACAGTAATGCATATAGTGAATGGTGTCGACTTGTAAAAGCAGTTGCAGATTTGTTAAACTATATGTAAGTGGGTGTAAATAAATACGGAAAGTACTTAAGACTATACGTCTTAGGTAGCTTTCTCCTACTTTCTCTTCTTCTTATCCCAGAAATCATGCCCTTTTATACCCACACCTCCATTTTTTCTTGCCATCGTAATATTTTAGAGATGTAGACGTAAAAAAGTTATTTGCCGAGGCCGCTGCTGCGATGTGATGACACTGCACTGGTGTAATACCACGTTACATTATTGCAACAGTGGTGCACACGACACCGCAATGGGAACAAGTTTGTTGAATGACTTGACTTGTTATGTGCGATTCCACCTCGCCATTAGGGTGTAGTCCAATTTTTATTGCCTTGCACCCGTGCCTACAAACATGCATCCTTTTCTCTCGCTTACTTTCTTTTCGTGGCCAGAGAGTTCAGAGCATCCCGCGAAAGAAAAAAAAGATTCTTGGTATTTCTCCCGTAATTTATAGATTCTCTTTAATTATTTTAGTCCTGGTCATAACATCCATCATGTTGGCAGTATTATAAACACACTTGTGCCATAAATGTCACGTATCCAACAACATCTTACGCGATGAGTTGCTTTTAAGCGTTTTTATATATAATAAAAAAATCCAGTTCGCAGTAAGGAACTTAACGGAGAACAGGGTGAGAAAAAGGCGCAGAGATGTAGTGAGTACAGAATTACTACCACTACTAATAGTACAAATGTGTAAGTGCGACGCTATTACACCACTACCTACAAGTATTAACACCCGGCTCTCTCTCTCTTTCTCCACATACCAGACACTAAGAGAATTTGACTTACACACATAGACACAACAGCAAAGACACAAGGGTAGAATCCATGGTAGAAGTGGTGGTGGTGGTGGTAGTGGTGGCGGTGGCAGCTGAGAAGGAAAAAAATGCAACCGAGGAGGAATAATTTTTGACTACGACAAGGAAAGAGGAAACTAAAAACATTATATGATCTCTTAAATACATCATTCTTCTTCATATAGTAAGAGTAAGCTAGAAAGTTTTTTTTGCTGTGATATTATTACGGTGCTTTCCAACAGAGCAGGCAAGAAGAAAGGAGAAGATGAGACAGTTTTACTCACTTTTACACACATCTTTATGCGAGGCTCTTGTACGTCTCTGTGTGTGTACGCGAATTGGGAAAGAACTCGAAACTTGAAGAGAGGAACAAGAAAAGCGCGTAATAATATGCTGTTACTTTCACACTTTTCCGTTTGCTTAAAAATGATGTAGAGGCGAGCTAGTAATATACATGGTGGGTGGGTGGTTGGTTTACACGTTTATAGAGCAACAAGGAAAACGGTTATCTTTCTACGCGAGGGGAAAAGTGCAATAGGGTTGCAAGTTGCAAAGACTTTGCTGACGCACGTATGTTTGTACTTATGTGGGTGGGTGTGTGTGTATGTTTTTCGGTATGAGTATTACTTTTGGAGAAAGAAACTCCAGAAAACTGCGTGGTGTTTGGAATGTTTCTAGCACTGGATTTTTCCAAGTTGTCTAGTAAGTGTAGCAATAATGCTTAAAATCAACACTTACAGATGCTCGACTTGGTGGGCCATATAATATCCTGAATGCCGGCACTGTCAAGCGTTTTCTTCTTTCTGGTTGTTGCTTTGCTTTCTAGCTTGCTTCCTGCTATCAAGAGTGAAGTAAACACGGAAAATGCTCTTTGGAGCAGGCAAAAATGGATTGTGTGGAAAGCAGTAAGAAGTATACAGCACCACGAAAACAACACCATCAGCAATAACGACAACTAAACTGGTGGTGGTGGCGGCGGCAATGGAGGTAGTGGGTGGCGGGCGGGTGGTAGTGTAATGTGTTAGTAGTGCTGAGTTTTATTAACAAAAAGCATATCATCATCATCGTCAGCAACAATAACAACAACAACCAGAAGCAGGGTTGCTTGCTTGTTGAAAATGTTCTTAAAGATACACACTCTTTTGTAGGAAGGAGATTACTTGAACCCAGTTTTAACAAGAGGAAGTCAACTGACTTGTTCTTAAATGTTTGGACGCGCCCAGGATGTGGCCTGACTTACATGCATACTATTATATATAGACACACATATACACACATTCACACATCAACTTATGATATTTTCGGAGAGGTACTTTAATGTGCACTTGTGAACTCTGGCAAAAAATACAGAGAAACATGCTCTCCTTGCTTTACGGCTTTTTGGTAGGTATGATGTTTTCTCCAGGCCCAGTTTGCGTCCCATCTTGCAAGTTTCTGATAAACGATTTACTTTTTGGAGAGGAGAATGAATGTTTTTGTTGTGCTGGTAGTACAAGTAGTTTGTTTCTGTTGTAAACAGAGAGAATAAATTGCAGTATTGAAACTGTACTAGTTATTTTACTGCCACAAATGTTTTGTGATCTTCTTCGTGTTGAGTACTTTCACTCGAGTGATTGGAAGGAGGATACATTGCATTACCCCCTTTGGATAATACATTACTTATTTATTTTTTCTTTGTGTGTGTTTTCAGGGATGAGTGGATTAAGGAAGGCGGACGTGACATTGGTGGTACCGCAACTAATACTGCAGGGCAAAACCCTTGTGATGGAATGCAAATTTCCTTCAAATGAAAGCGCGGTCGTATCCTCCGTAAAGTGGTAAGCATTTTTGATGAGGAGAAGAAAAGAGCATTATGATATTTTTAATTGACAACGTATGATGTCGGTTGCTTATTTCCGACTTAAAGTAAAACTCCCCTACGTAATTTGCATTTACCGCCGGTTTGCTCTCGCTGCATTTGTATTTCAGTAATGCTTTAATAACCCGTAAGCAATGTCAACTAAGCTTGCATATAAATTGGGAAATTGTTTGTAATTTTTTGTTGCTCCTCCATGTGTACTTTTATGCAATTAGCATTTACTTGACTTTTCCCCTTAATAGAAGTTACATAAAAAGTTGGAAATCCTTTCGTGCCAGAACAACATCTAGTTGTCATCATCGGGCTGCTTGCGCCTCGCCCCTACCCATCCTTTTCCCAAATGTTTCTAGTATTACATTACGTATTGCATTCTCCGCAACACAACCATCATCCTCACCATCAGGACTTCCAAATTACCAAATCCCTAACTTCCTGCATGTAAACGAACCCTTTCCGCTTCCCTTGTATGAATACTTGTGTGTGCGTAATAATAACTAGCATCCAACAACATCGCAACAGCAAACATCCCGGCTCAAAATTTCGTTTGTTGCTCTCTGCTTTTCCCGGCGTCTCCCCAAGGACTTAAGAAAGAGGGGGTTAAAATTTACAAAACTAGATATTATTATGCATGTACATTTGTTCGTGAGGAAACAGGCAGCAGCAGCAGTAGTGTACTGCCGTTGAGAGTTTTTCCCAAGAAAAACCCAGCACTGTGGCAATGCGATATGATACGTCGTAGGTATTATGATGACAATGATGATAGTTGGAATGGTTGAAGAGCAGTGTGGTAAAATGTGCATTATATTATATTTATGAATACCGAAAAGCTGACTGTAATAACAGTTGATGAGAATACATCATCATTGTTTGAAATGATCATAAGGATGAAGAACTACAAAATAACAACACTAAAGCACGTCCATGTCGGGTATAGTCAACGTCCTGCTCACTCACATAGCTAAACAACTCCACAAAGATATGCCTTCCTGTAAATATTTTCATAAAAACAACCAGTTTACCACCGTTTCTACCATGTCGTCTAATAAAAATTGCAAAAGTCAAAACTGTTCACAGTGCAAGTAAATGTACAGGGTTGTGTATAAATAGCAGATGACAAGTAAAAAAAGAGTAGAGTGTAGAGACTAAGGAGGTCTGTGTACTCTTGATATTATACCTACGATAGGATAGTTAGCCGGATACATTACATAATAACAAGTCAACAAGAAAAACAACAACATCCAAGTAAAAGTACGGTCGTCGTCGTCATTTAAAAGAAGCTGGCAAGTTTATTGTGACTGCTGCAGCTGAAAAAAAAAACTCTTGAGAGATGAGATGCACACACAACGACAGACAGAAAAGTAAACGGAGGGATTACTACTACTCTTATGATGAAGCTATTGTTTGCCGGTTCGGCTAAAGTCCTAAAAATAAATAAACAAGTAAGCAAGTCTGAGCACTACTGGCAAGCAAGCACCTCTTCATCCGCAGAGAATATACGAAAAAAATACTTGCGCTTTCAGGGGCATTTTGTTTCAAGTTGTGGTAAGTTCAATAAACAAGAGGGAACAAGATTAGAGCTTTCATTAAGCAAGAGGGAACTGCGTGGAGTCAAAAGAGTACGCAAACGAACAAAAAGAAAGGGACACCATGCAATATTACATGATAACGAGGATGATACTTGTTAGTTAGCAATAGTCATAGGGTGATGCGAGAGACACAGGAAGCAATAGCACAACTGTCTACGTAATTTCAGCAAGCTTGCTTTAAAGATGCACATAAATAAAAAATATTCCTGTTTTCTCTTTCTATCAACAGAAAGTTGTACGTTAACTAGTATTTTGTTGATCGGACTCTCCTGTTATCAAGTCGCGCGGTGGGTTTGTATTTTTTTTGTTTTTCAGTATCATCAGCTTTGTCACAACAGGATATTATGCACGAGGTTGGTTGACAATGTATAACTCGTGTGTATACTTTGTATCATCTCACTATACAGCTGGGGGAGATTGTATGATGTGGTCTTGTAAATAGAAAACAACTGGCTGCTAACAGGAGTCATTCTCTTGCTTTTAACTCATCTAAAATAGTTCAACTTATTTTACATTTGAGAACAAGCTTGGAATAACTAAGCATATGCAAAAAGGGTCGTTTCTGCTAACTCAGACAAGATGTAAAGACAGTATCTTGAGAAAGGTAGACATGGATCTCTCGCCCTCTTCTTGTCTCTGTATATGGAAGAGCGTGCAGGGTAGGTATATAGAGTTCTTAAAAAGTAGAGAAAGATACAAGTATCAACAGAGGAAAAATATCTTGTCTGAGAAAACTTGTTCTTCTCCCTTAACTAGAGAATCAAGTTGATGGTAACGCGCGCGTCGAGTCTTTGTCAACTTGTGAGAGAAAGTGTTTTTGTGACTTTTTCTCGTTGGGAAGCCTCTCCTTTCTTCTTCATTTCAATGTAAACTTATATTCATTCATAATCATCATCGCCATCATCAGAATCCACTAAAAATACATGCTGATATCTGGGAAAGTTTTGTCGCAGTTTTCAGAATGATGCTGCTAACTGCTAAATTACACAAAATATCAACTACCTACCCATTCCTCACGTCAGTACTCTCTGCTACCAAGTGTGTGCCCTGTCGCCAAACAGGGGAAAAGAAAAAGGGAAAGCGCCAATAGAATACCCTTCTCTCTCACCAGTACAGTAACCTTGTTCATTGCTATGCAATTGTGTTGTCTTTTACGATGACTAGGAAACACTTATAAGAAAAACTAGAGATGTTATATCTGAAACTTTTCTATCTATTCACCTACTACATTAATGCACACGTGGTTCGTTAAAGCTTCGTAGTTTCAAACAAAACGGTAAAATGTAGCGAATTTGGTCTTCCATTTTATACACATAGTTTTAGAGCATAATTGTCTGTCTGTGGTGAAAGCTATACGGAAGAAGAGAACACAGATATCCTATACAGGGTATATCACGTGTTATTTTTTTCTTGCGTGTAGATAATGATGAGCTTACAAGGTAACAACGCATTTGTTAAGGGTTGGAAAGGTATAGTGTGGTGTTACAGCTGCAAGTTGATCTTTCCGCCCACACCGTGGGCAAACAAGTAAGTTACCTATCACAACTCTTTCCCTACGTCTATTTTTTTCTCTTTCGCTTCTTTTCTGGTATGCTCCTTCCCTTTATTTAAGCAACGTTTTAGCTTGTTTTGGTTACAAATGTACACACGGGCCGGGAGCGAAGTAAGTTAGTAAAAAGCACGGAATTATTAACGATGTTCCTTTTCCCGAATTTTGGGGAAAGAAGAAAGCAGATTATTTATTTGTGCGACTTTTACTGGTGTGTGTGTATATTATTCGGGGGTTATACGACATATATATTTTTACAATGGGTGATGGATGTTGGTACGTGCGTAGGTAGCGCTGCATATGAATAGCGTAAAGAGCTTGTGTTATGTACGATTTATGGGCACATGAAAGAGCAGGCAACTTGTCGAGAGACGGAGAGAAAGAAACGTGAGGTGAGCCAATTTGTCCATTTCTTTATCCTTCCGTTCCACATTAACAGGGAGGATGGAGGAAAAGTGCTGAGTAAGCCCGTTTGCGTAACGGAACAGGAAATAAAGTAGGCATTGTTTTTGATAACATGCTTAGTGCTTCTACGTATTCGGTGAGGACATGAATCGGGGGCTCTGTAGGCGTATAGCAAGTCTGATGGAATTTTTTAAACGAAAGGCTCCTTTTTACGTTTTCAACGGCACGTGGTATTTATTTAACTGGGGGGATTTTACGTTGAGTCTTTATGAAGAATCTAGATTGTATAACTGTATTAACAATTTGCAAAATTAAAAAGTGCAGTACCGCCTTTCTTCTTTTAGCAAAACGACAATCAATGTCAGTAATATACTGACAATAATTTGGGGGCAGTTTTGTTGACTTTTATGACTTTTACCAGATGTATTGCGGTCATGCCGATGCCCCTTACGTACCTTTTCACCACTGTGTATCGTCTAAATTGAACAAAGATCATCTTGCTTACTAGTATAGCTGCCGCCAACTTTTTCCAGCTCCTTGTTTTCTCCTCCTCCATATGTCTCGTTTACTGCGTTATCTTAAAACAAACTTGAGAACAAAAGCAACTTTTCCCTTGTTTAAGCAATCTGAAAGAAATCCACCGCTGCTGCTGCTGCATTGTTTGTTTTTCTTGGTTGTTGGCCGTTGTTTGTGTGCTCAGCAGTAGTAGCACATATTTATCGTAACAGTTTCCAACCACTTCTTGATCAAAACTCAACTAATGCATGTACACATTATAATAAAATGTACACGGGAGCACATGAAAGGTTTATACTTGTCCTCAAACCTTTGCCAAGAAATTGTCACTTCCTTTTTGCCTAGAAGGGGCAACCGGGTGTTTCATGTTCATGTCCGCCCTTTAAGAGAAAAAACACGGCGCTATTTTGGTGAAACAAAAAAAGTCTGATATTTTAAGGAATATTTATTTTGCTTTAGCCTGTCTCCACATTTGGTTGTAATTTACCTTTATTGTGCTACAACAAGATAACTTTGATTCTCTAAAACCAACCCTATTGTCAAGTCAAACTATGACTATTTCTTTACGCAAAAAATTGAAAATAATAATTTAAAAGCAGTTTTGTGGTTAGTACATAGTTCGATTGTCATTGCGTATTTACATATTTTTATCGTATTTAAACCGTATAGCAGCAAAAATATGTAATTCTATTGTCTTCATTTTGTGCTTTTTTGCTTGTTACGGATAGAACCTTATTTTAGATTACATTTGATTTTGACGTCTTTTTTTATAAACAACGTATTGTAAAGTTTGTAGACTAAGTAGTTGAACAATAGTGCTACTATTCGTCCCAGTTTTATTTCAATAGCGCCGTGCAACAGTTGTTAGTACAAAAACTTCTACAGCTTTCACTCTTTTTGGTTGACATTTTCTTCAAGCAGAGTTCTTCTTATATATCTTATTCAGACAGGATTAGTTGCGCATTTTGTGTGGGGATGACGTAGTAGTTCATATTTCAACTTTGGTATAATTTCATCATCTTGTGCATATGTGAATTTAAAAATAGAAAGTTAAATAAGCCGTATTTATTTTGCGATCGCGTAGTTATATCAAATCTGATGCTGAATGTGGACAAACATTCTTATAGATAACTTGTCTGTGCTACTACGCTTAACTGGAGTATATCTCTAACCCCCCGAACTTTTAACGCTTTTCCGCTCCACGAGAAAAATGAACAAACTTGTAAACAACAACTGTACCGTGAGTATAACTCGGCTTACCACTTTGTATCAATATTTGTGTTTGTATAAAAGTACACACGAATGTGTACACTTATTCAAACGTCGAGTGACCTTCTATTTTACTTTAGCATTACACGTATATTCTTTCAGGAAGATGCGATCTGAGGGAGAAAACTTGTAAAAGCAGTTTTATGCGAACTCAATGTTTTTCTTTTGAAATTACTTTGAAAATGCATCCGTTACTTTGTCATTATCGCAAAACGCGTAACTGTTTGTTTGTTTAGGTTCCTTTCTCTGTCAAAGGATTTCTAAAGCCTACCCATGATAAACTACAGAATACTAGTGAAATCTCAGGAAAACTTTTTTTTTCGCTGGTCTTATTTAAATAGAGGTATATCCTGTGTCCATACTCATCCATATATTTATAGGTAGGCATGTACATTTTTCTTTCATCTTCCAGCAGTGGTCTTCTACAAAGTCCAACAACAAAAGTAACGTACCCGTGAACGCTAAAAAATGTATGTAAACCTACAACACCAGCGCTGCCACAACCCAGGAAAATGTCATGCAAACTTTAATCGTCCTCGCATCATGTCACTTTATTTTCAGTTATCTTCACTCCCGTCATCATCATAAACACCAGCAAAGACATCAAGGTTCTCTTGTGGCAGCAGTATAAAATGACAAAAGTTGAAACGACCCACAAACAACTCTTGACAAAAGGATTAAGCATTTAGCAAAAGGAAAAATAAAAACTCGAGCAGACTACATAAAACGTGGGGATGTGCGTCCATACACAATAACACCAACGCATGTTTACAGAATAACCAGTACTACACAATACACAACATATACACTTACATATTTCGCTAGTGCCACCATAATATAGTCTTGTTCTTCTGGCGCTCCTATAAATATATACGTTAACCTCATTACATTTTAAAGGACGTCACAACGATGATCTGAAAAAACAGCAGTGTACAAACTCCACTTTCATTCAATGCTTACTATTTTTAAGATAAAAAATCTCCGATTTCAGTTTCTTTCTTTGTAGCATTATTCGTTCTCTTTCACAGCAGCTCTTTTTTTAATACAACAACGAGTGCACAAAGAACATTCTCGTTTAAGTTTTGCCACCAAAATGTAGGTACATTCGAATTTGTCACCGTTAATAACATGTAAAACCACATATTTATGTTTTTAACGTTATGTACCGCTAGGTTGCCAGTTCTGTTGGATGTACTGTTGAATGCTTTATAAGTTGTTAGTATGGTAGTTGTATGAAAGTATCCCTCTTTTTCTCTGTGGGTTTGCATTTGTACGTACCATATCCTGCAAAACATTACGCCGGAGGATATTTCCCTTGCGAAAAGTTCATCCTTAAATTTTCATGAGAAATATTTGTGTCAGGATAATAACTCCATTCAAAAAGAACGACTGTCTGAATATAAATTTACCCCGGGGCAACAAAATTGTAAATGTTATACACATACTATTCGTACAAATCAGTAGTGGTAGTAGTAGTTGTAGTAGTAGTAGTAGCAGTATAGCAGTCACTGTGAGGCATTGGATGGAGAGTTGGTTGTTGTAAGTTGTTGTTTGTTATACACGCGTAAGAAATGAAATTGAGCATTTATGAATGTTATTGTAGTTCTCTGCGAGGCAGAATTCCCACAAAGAAGATTTAAAATGACGACTCAACTACTATCAACCGTATATATATGCCCATCCTCACTTTTTTTGCGAAATGTACAGACACTTACATGTTTTTATTGTGAACATGAACCTCTTTTTATTGTGCATTTCATTACAATCATCTATCCCTGGAAAATTGGTGTGTGTGCAGCAAGAAAAAAGGGTCATCAAGTCTCGGGTGGTTGTAGGAAAGATACCAGTGAGAAGAGTTATTGTGGTAGTTACGAGCGCCATTTCTTATTCATGAGACGCCTAGTAAAAAAAGGGTGGCTAAAGGTAAACTACAAAAACGTGCTGAAATTTTTACCGGGAAGATGTGCATTTACACTAGAACCCATTTTATTATTATTATTATTATTATATTATCTTATTATCCATGTAAACTGTGTAGTAGGAAAACTTGATATGACACCACCACAAAAGAGTACATATACGAGGAAATAATGTTTACTTTTGTGTGCTCAGAGAAAAGCTGTTCTGTAATTTTTAAACAAGAAAACAAGTTTCTGAGAGACGAGCTGCTCACAATTTAAAATGATTCTGTCTGGAATGAAAATGGAGAAATCTATGATTTAAATGAAAATTTGCATTATTGCATTTATCTCTGTAAAGCGTGTACAACTTTACTGATATCCTTGGTTCGCCTACTCTCACACAGGGAGATTCTCTCCAGTTTCCCACAACTCGTCAAACACGACGATGAGCTGCTACTGCGGCTGTTAGTCTTTTGTGTACATAACCAACTAAAACTCAGAAGAGCAAGTGATACGAAGAGAAATGCAAAACACAATGGAATAACTATTACACGATATGATTTAGATGACGCTTGGATATGAATGAAAGATGTTTTACGTGAAATGAGATATGATTCCTTTGCCCCATTCCTGTGTAAGCCCGGTTTGTGAATGCATGTGTGTGTGTGTGTGTGGTTAAGAAGACGAAGGAATTTCAAACAAGACAAGTAAAATTTTTACCCCAAATTGTTTTATCTAATCCACTACAGTTGCCTCACGTACTGGAGCAGTCGTAGTGGTGTAGAAGTTGTGTTGTACTACGAAAAAAGATATCACGACATTACATATACAAGTTGTGGTACAACGACGAAAACGCTTATCATTCGTCTATAATTGCAGTAGTAGTTGTAGTCATGCCTTGTGCTACGTACACTTTGGACAGAGCAAGAAGCTCGTCGTGTAGTACGTTAAAATTTGGTAAGCAGCAGTTTCCCCATCACCCATTCTGCGAAATGGAGTAGTAGCAGTAATAGTACATAACTCTGCTGTTTACAGAAAAAGTTTGACTCTCACGTTTTGTTGGGTGTAAGTTTCAGGCATGCATGTTGTGCTTTTTGAGGGGAAAAGTAAAGACCCACATACTCACACACACACACGGAGAACAAATCCAGGGAAAGAGTTGTTGGATCGCAAGACCTAAATAAATAAACACTTTAAGGAATATGGTTATGAAGATGATGATGTGCTGTAGGGAGGAGGAGGAGGAGAAGGATGATGATGATAACGGTTGTAGTGATTACTAGAGATAGGGAAACTACTTTTTTATTCCGCGAAAATAAATAACAGGCGATGTTTTATAACGTGCTTAAAATAGTAACATTATTTTTTTTGTTTCCGGGAATGGGTGCATTAAAGTAGTATTAGTCTATTTAGTAGGTTAGTTTGATGACATACAGACATGGGTAGCAGTAGCAAACGTTGTTTTGTTTTCCAATTTTATCCCCCTAACATCACACACAGGAAGTCGTCGCTTTTGTACTTTTGAAGCGATAAAACCCGCGTATACTCTGTAGTAGGGAGTGAGTCGCACCGTATTTAAATTGAACTTGTAATATGCATGTTGATGGGAAAGACAAAGTCTTTAAGACGTGAAATATAAGTGTAAACTAGAGCGGGTTTAAATATTTTATGAGATTTTTCCAGTTGCATACAAATTTGAGGAGAGTTTGTTGTCTCTCTCGCTCCCAGAAAATTACTTGAGCAAACGGGAGAGTCCGCTTCACTTCTTTGATTGTCTTGTTCCTTGTGTCCCCGAAAAGTATGTAGATATTTAAATATAACACAGTTAGCGTATTTATTACGGTAATGACATCGCCCTTTACTTTCCTCTGTCTCTTTTTATATTTTTTCCGTACTTTCTACGTCGTGGAATATTTGCTCAAGAGTCCGGGACGGAAAATACCTAAATCATATTTATTTTAGCGGTGTTACCCCACTGGTGTAGCCCATTCTAATAGTTCCTCTTCGTACTAGCAGAAAGTTTTTTTTTATCTTGGCGAAAAGAGACTCGACCGACTTGACTCTTACTCTTGTTAGTTAATACAAATAGTTTAAAAAGTACACGGAGCGTGTGTAGTGAAGACGAGACCTACATACTGGAAATGTGCAAAAGTACCTTTAACGTCTGTTACGTGACTGATAAAACTGTGCAACTTCATCAACTTATGAGCGCAGCGCAGAAGTCAACTTACTGACCAAATTAGTCAAAATGAAACTGCTGTATTCATTTACCCTAGGGCCATTTTCTCTGTACACTAAGCTTGGCGATATATTATTATTGTTATAATTTATTTACATGATAAATAGGTGTACACCACAGAGCACAGTAAATATTAACATAACAAGTATACTTAAATAGCAGTTATTTTTATACATCTCCCCTTAAAAATAATACCCCACGCTTCCGTTCCCCTTTTGTTTATACTTGTTTGTAGTTTACGTTTTCGGGAGGATTATGACTAAAATATTTAAAATCCATATAGCTGTTTATTCATCTCTTGTATAGATTGCGTTTGGATTTAAATATTTTAAGTGTTTACATGCGCTAACTTGAATAATTTACGTATTTTGTACAAGGACCATCATACACCAACTCACATAATGTACGACAGATAAGCAAGGGAACGTGTGAAATATTTAATGCGGCGATTTCGAAACGGCAGCGTCAGCTTTAGTGAATTTTTGAAGACTCTGTAGATCATTACAGGAAATCCTGGTGATCTACATAAAACCATGTTTCTACACGTTTTGAGATAGGAAAGATACAATATTTACTGGTATTAGCATGAGTGCCAGTTTTTTATGTTAAAAAAAGAAGCTTAAACAACGAGCCACTCCGAAAACTAAATTATTATTACTATATTAAGTTCCATATAGGAGTAGCTAGATATGTTGTGTAAACAACGGCTCTGCCGGCCTTTAAACCATCCCTATCTCATTGCTGGTGCCATTTGACGAAATCCCAATTCATTTTACTCCAAGTAAAAGCTTTCCCCAGTATACTGCACTGCACTGATATCATCTGCACTGTAGTTATAGTCATAAGGCATAATGGTCGATTTCGTTTGCTTTGAGAAACAGCGGCTTTCACATTCACACGCTTAATAAATGGCGTAAACATACGCAGTCATAATATTCCGCATGACTAGAGAGAAAGATATATTTTGAAATTACTGGTTTGGATGATGACAACGATGTGACGATGTCAAAGCTGATAATAATGGTCTGGCTGGCAGAGAAAATGATGGTGATGATGGTAGTACCAGTAATAGTAGTGAAAGCAGGGAGGGACAATAATAATACGAAATTCGGCAATGAAAGCGATCGCTCTAATGCATCTTTTCCTTTACTTTCTTACTCCCCGTTAAAGTGCATCATTCAGTATTATTTATTTGAATACCTCTACATGTTTTTGCTCTACTGTGTGTAGACACTAATATGTGTGTAGGTTTACTTTTACATCAACATTGAATTTGTACCTATTTCTACAAATATAGTAAGTATATCCCGAAAGTTGACAGCAGGGCTACATCGTTGTTTAGAGATGATGCCGAAAAGTACCTACTAGTAGTAAATAGTGTACAAATTGGTGGATTTTTTTTATGCCGGCATCGTATAATGTGCATCTTCTCATTCGTACATAATAACGTGTTATCAGCTTTATAAAAATGTGCCATATAGCTTTATCATCTTCAGACAACACGCACACATACATCCCATATATCAAGGAACCATCATCTCCCATTTCCTGTGGTGGTGCTAGTTTTACTAGCCTCGTTGTGAGGATTGACGATAGTAACAACGGCGAATATTACTAAACCTTATTTTATAGTCTAGCCAGTCTCGTATACCTAGAGAATAAAAGAAACAGAAAGAGAGAGAGAAAGACGCATGTACTGCTGTATGCAGTAATGGTTAGCGAGAGAATATCTCCCAACTTGCTGTTGCTAATTCCCATTTGTAGTTAGTTTTGCTGTTGCTTTGAATACATGATGATGAATATTAGAAGAAGAGGCAGAGAGCGAGCGAAAAAGAGAGAATAAAACGTGGTCCCGGAGACACTACAAAAAAGAGAAAAAAATCCTGACAGTTTCCTTCCCCCTTTTCCTATTTAGCTCCAACGGAATTGTATAGTTGAACTTTCTGCATTCATTACTCTACCCATACATACACACATTATTACCCTTGATGATAAATATCATGAAGAAGAAGTAAACGTGTAATACACTTGGAAATACTACTACTACTACTACTACCATTGCTATCTCTAACACTAACATCACCTCTTATACATATAAACGCATCACATGGTGCATTAAAGTTAAAGTACACTTTTTGTAGCACAACATGAATGTGTTCCAGATAGTCCTACAAAAGTCTGAGGTAGCTGGGATGATCCTAAAAATTGTGGTTATTGGAAATGCTTTCAAACTTTTATGCTCCGACCACCATCAATTTCTTTTTGGGTTGGTTCACTTTCACCAAATGAATAAGTTAACATGCATTTTTGCACCAATAATGCCCTTATCATCACCGTCTTCAACCTTCAACCTAAGATAATGTACTCGCTGTTGTTTGTTGTGCGGTACTTGTTATTAACTTGCTTTGCCGTGATTACGCTTGCATTTGTTTATCTTCTACACTTTCTTTGTTAAACACTAACAACAATTAATTAACAATAGTTTTAATTTAGACTAACTAATGAAATTTGTAATCTAAACAGTAGTATAGTATGTAAACGCAAAACATGGAAAGGAAACCAAATAAAATGTTCTCTTATTGTCTGTCAATATGTTCTTATACTCTTGTCTGACCGCCCTTGAGATCATCCTTGGAAGCACAAATGTTTGAAATTAAAAATACATGAAATATTAACGAAGAATATACTGGTGCCCTTTACACGCGTCTACTAAACTTGACTCGGGTCATCCGATTGTATCTGTCCTGCACTCCAGAAACATTTTCGGTGCATTGTTTATTTTATTACACGCTAATATCAGTTTGTGCCTTTGCTATTTGCAGTGACAAACAACATCCATAGCGGCACGCACGGTGATGAAGATGCATCGGTTGGTTGCAAAGTTTTATGATTGTCATTTCATCATGTAGCATTTTACTCTCATTCTCCTCCGGTTTGCAAATAGCCCCACTAAAGCTTACTTTCCCTTTTGCGTATGTCCAACTTGGTTGTGACACGACCACTTTTGATGTATAATTTCGGCTGTAGTTTTTGTTTAAATTAAGATGATATGATTATCTTCACAACAACTTGCTTTGTGTATCGAGTAAGCGACCATCGTTGACAGTTGACGATAACAATGAAAATAGAATTAAATATTATAATTGGGAGAGAGAAAGTATATTACGTAATGCCTGTTTATAGCTCCCAGTACTCTCTTCCATTATAAGCTGCAAGCACATTAAAACACCCATATTGTCTTCCCATCTTGCAGTATATTTTGTGCTGGTTTTGTAAAACCCCTTTCTGTTCAAATTTCTTGATGTTTATCACATGAAGTCGCTCTTGTCTCGAAAAGAAAAGAAAACGCGTAATATACTTAGCATAATATACAAGAACAATACACCGGGAAACAAAAAGTTACGAAACAACATTATGGCATGATCCCGCTCTCGTCTTGCACGCCCTTTTCCTCCATATATTATTCATGGCTGACTTATTATTGCTTTCATTTAATAATTAAAACGCTTCTTGCTGTAATTACAGTCTCCGCTCTTGACAAAACAAACAAGGCAATAAATAGTAAAAAGGAAGTTAGGAAATCTGTGTTGCGTGGAAAATCCCATTTCACGTTGGATTTAGAGCTGAACGACAAAAAGTGGTACAGAAACAACATCTTAATTTTGTCTTTTTTCTTTCTTTTCTGTGGCTTGACAGGTACAAGGGAACGCGGGAGTTTTTTCGGTACATGCCAAAGCAGCATCCCAAAAAACAGGTGATACCTTTCAGTGACATCAACATACAAGTTGACGTAAGTACCCGCTTATTTTGTATTGATGAATTTGACGATACAACCGTTAATAATAATAAAATTCCACAGAATAATGCAACTACGCTCACTTCGTATTTTCTTCAATATACTACAAATATAAATGACAAACACTATTACTATTACAGCTGTCCATTATCATACCAATGTATTATCATGAGAAAATGTGGCCAATCATTTATCTGCTTTTTTTTCTGTCTCCGTGGCCAATTTCTTCTACAATGCCATAAAAGCACAATGCAGTACTGCTGCATTTATTTCTCCGCAATCATGCGGACGTATACGTATATTCTCTCACTGAATAAGGAAATGTTATTAAGTGCTTATG
Source organism: Callyntrura sp. NNG-2020 (assembly GCA_027744055.1). Classification (NCBI taxonomy): domain Eukaryota; kingdom Metazoa; phylum Arthropoda; class Collembola; order Entomobryomorpha; family Paronellidae; genus Callyntrura; species Callyntrura sp. NNG-2020. The sequence continues at coordinate 2,076 of JAHZNE010002884.1, read as the reverse complement.
GTTTGTTTATTTTCTGGTTATGTGGTGAAAATGTAATTGCGTGTGGTTAAAAGGAAAATATATACGAAAACACACTCCCACCATGGAATGAGAGTGCCATTTATTAAGACACAAACAAACGAGTAACAAGGCAGAAGGGCTGAGAAAATTGAATGAGAAAAGGGGAAAATGAACACTTTCTTGTCTCGTTCAGCCTTATTACATGTTCATGCTCATCATTATCATCAGCATCTTATGCCATGCCCTTCTTTGCAAATGCAGAGGAAGCTACTACATCTTTGTATGTGTGAACTCAAATAGTAAATGCATAGTAAACAGGAAAGAATACATTTTGAAAGGATATGGAATGCAGTAGAAACAAGACGAACCACACAGACACAAATAGGAAGAATGAGACACAAAAGTCTATAGGTAAAGTAGTAAATAGCGAAGGCAACTCGACGAGACGTATTTTCTCAGCGTAAGTTTTGAATGAGTCAGTGATGTCTTTTTGTTTGGAAAAGTTGTAAAGTAAAGAGTACATTTCACCCCATACCGAGAGGTGGTTTTTCCGGAAAAGTTGTTAGGTGTTGTGTGTGAGATACGTATGGCCTTTTAAGAAGGCTATTTCCTTTCCTCCACTACTGTTATTATTCTCATTTATTCCCCCTTTTTTCAATAACAAACAACTGTTCTCCTGTTGATGGGTCTCCCTCAAATGTTGGCGTGTGCTGGTGCCACACACACTCACACAAACATTGGTCTTTCTCGGAAGCGGTCTACAGGCAGAACTATATTTGTCCTGTGTCTAGTTTGTGTGTACAGTATGGGAGTTGTTTCATTTCTCTTTTTCTCATGAAATGTATCCATTCGCATTATTACGCCGTCATAAAATGTATGCATATCAAGTGAATGAAATGCAAAGCAAACCATTAGTCAAATTAATTCTAACAATGGATGATTAACCGTGTCGTCGTCGTCGTCATCATCATCATCACTACCACCATTATCATCGACAGCATCAGTTGCAGTCAACAGTGTCTCAGCTTTCAACATAACAAAATTCCATCTAGATATATCAACTGTGGCTGTTACTTGTTGGTATGCTGATGTGTATTTAGGTATTTTTAGAGGTATATTTCATGCGTACACGCCTTGCTACCCGAGGAGTCTGCAACAGTACAAGTAGTGTTTGTTGTTGGGAATCTAAACAAGTCTGAGAAAGTGAGCGGGGAAGTGGATAGTTTTCAAAGAAGTGACAAAAATGGATGGTAAAGGTACGCAGGCAATGTAAATACTTTGTGTAGTGCCTAGTGTAACTTTATCATATCTTCGATGATCATCATCATAATAATAGTAATGACAATCATAATGGTAATGATGATGATGAGATGGCACGAAGATGGATCTATCATGCGTGGGAGAAGTGGGTTTAATTTAATGTATATACGTAGGTATATTTGCGTGTCCTTCTGGATTCGAGTTCTGTTCGGTTCTTCTTTGTCGTTGATGTATATAAAATAATTACTAGAGCAGCAGCGCTAATTTTTCGGATTTATAGGTAAACTGCGTTGGAGTTGTGCGTATACATTTTGCGTGTCCCCTTTGTATTCCCATTTTTACTAGCAAGACAGACAGCGCCCAACTAAACGTAATTAAATGAGTTATACTATTAAAGATTGACTTTTGTTCGATATTCCACACATTTTATGATGAATTATAGACACATGGGGTTATCAACGACAGGATGCACTATAAACCGCAGAGTAATAACGGAACGGCTTTTAATAAGCGCGTGTACAACAGTTTTACACAAAGGCTAGTATATATGCCTTGTTTCTTTTAGAGTTTGTCCTCTTCATCATCCTGATCCGGCCTGATTTCTACGCGTCGTCGATTCATTAGAGAGCTGAACGAATACATATCGACCCTTTGCCCACAATAATACGGCGGGTAGAGTAGAGAGAGAAAGAGAGAGAGAGAGTAATTACGCTGCTATGTCTGCACGTAATTTCCTTTAACCTCTTCCCTGCTGAATGTAACTATAGTCGTGATTTATAATTAAACCCTTTACTACGAGACACGACTATAGTTGCA
>JAHZNE010002883.1:0-18691 GCA_027744055.1 Callyntrura sp. NNG-2020 | reverse complement strand
AAATATAAAGCCGATACTTAAACTTAATTAAGATGGATGATAGTCATTCATTTTTTAAATAGCAAGTATTTTAAAGTTTGACCCCGGTGAAATTTTAATTTTCCCTTGTATTCCTAACTGAAGAAATAATGAAAACCTTTCAAAGATACCTTTTGTTGGTGTAATTGTTCAAATCCATTCGTAAATTGTATTTTCCAGGCAATCGTTCGGAATGTGCAATGTGATTCTGCATCCACAAGTTAAAATATCTTGCAAAGGTACCTTAAATAAAATATTGTAAGTATTAGAGGGCGTCCAGCCTGATTGACGCTTTTCATTTCAAGGTTTTCAACATTTCAATTTTTTACCTTTCAATCTATCTCCTGCCGACCCCACATAACTGACAACTTTCTCTAAAGCCCGACTTTGATCCAAAGATGGTGTAAAAACGTAGACATCCGAATCAACCTCCTTGCCATCACCACAGGCTGCGAAAGTTGCATACTTATCGAATAACTCGTCGCAATTTTTCAATACCTGAGAAATGGAAAAGTTCGAATTATTACAAAAAGTTCCAAAAAGTAGGATGCGGAGCGTAATCATAATCATAAGTGTTGTATATTTTTACCAGTGCACGTGGGGAGACATACACACATTTATTGAAAACCATAAGAGAGAACCCTTGAACTTTGGCACAGTCTTCCAGACTCATCGAACTGGGAATGTCTCCGTCGAGAAGAACAACCAAATCAAATGCATCTTTCAGCTTCTCCCTGACATAACAAAAAATATTTTCAGTTACTAAATATTAATTAAACTTTAACGGCCATTTTTCCGAACCACAAAAAAACTGTATAGTATACGACAATTACACGACGCCATGAATAAACGTTGCTGTTGAGAAAAGTTATGAACACTTCATGTCACCTTAATTCTTTTGAGACCTCCAACGTGGTAAAAACAGCTAATTTTTTCGCCGTTTTGACACGACGGAGAGACCCGGCTAAAACAATGGCTTTCTCCACCGCCTTGTTGTCCACCGCTGCAGTAAGCCATGCTTGAACTCCACCCGACATTTTTCAATTTTCCAACGAAAGGAACAGTTCCGCACTTTTATGAAATCTTTGTGCAACAACTGGGCGGTATTTACGGTTTTGAGAGAATGTGAAAACTCGAGTTGAAATTTACTGGTGATAAAAATGAGGGAAATGAATTCTGGAGGAATGTAACGCTACGCGTTATACCAACAAAGTACTACAACGTCGCACAGTACCGAGTTGTATTTATAGCTTCCATCGCAAACATATAGTATGTACTGCTTCTGCAATATGTGATAAGTAAGATATATGCTTCAAACATTTTCAAATGAGGCATATAAGCTGTAGCACATGTTCGAGTAACTGACTCAAGCCGATTTGAACTTTTATTTCGTACGATCAAATACGCAGCTGAAATACGTGGAATTCAATGGCGTATATAAATTTATACGTCACCCGCATCGCATCAAAATGTAACATTAATTTTAACGCATACTTGAAAAGTTAGTTTTACTTTTGTGTGCTGTCCTGTTATAGGGATAACGTGAGCATTTATGACGTCAGACAGGTAACTAAAAGTTATTGTTTATTATTGACAGAAAAATGTTACGTGATACATACTATCTGGCTGACCATGCACCGGTGAAAAATGTGAGGTTCACATATTGTATTAATCCATGTCTACCTACCCCCGCAACTATCTGATAGCTATGAGCTACTTACAGGTAGGTTAAGACGAACAGACAAACCAATCATTAGATACAACTGAGCTCTTTAAACTATACAACTATTTAAAACAGTTCTTAGGCTGAACTTACACCCAGATTTACATACCTAGTAGTTACCTATATTTGTTTAGCGACTGGACGGCTATGAATAGTATATCAGCCGTGAACTAGATGAATCCGGAGGAGGAAAATCCGTACCAAATTGTTATCAAATTTTAAAGCTTTAAATTTGTTAGATATACGATATGATGCGAAAAAGCAGCTTTCTACATAGAAAGTAAATTTCTCTCAGATTCCCCTAATTGGTTCACCCCAACGATACCCAATTAAAACATCAATTGACAACCTGAAAAATCCAAATTGAAATCTTATAGCATTCGACATGTATTTGAAAATAGCGTAGGTAGAACATTTAATTTTTAATACTTATATCAGTAGGCCTATCAACTGGTGTCAAAATTCAAATTAATTATTCCTATCCCAATGATGTAATCCGCTTGTTCCTTTTGACATGGGTAGGCAGGCAGGTCACCAGAGTAGACCATGAGTAAACCAGGTGCAGACAGGCGGAACCTCGACAATAGTCTATCTGTCTGTTATTATAGGTATTGCTATAAGCGCTACAATACGGTACGGACATGGCATTAGTCATACAACTATAGCGCCCTCTGTAACCCAAAAATTATTAACGAAAACTTTAAAAACATTACGCTAATACTAATTAACTTATTAAATACTAGTTAAGAATTAGTTAATTAAAATTAAATTTTATGAAACTATAAAGGAAGCATGCCATTACTTATTTCTAAACAGCCATGTTAGGATGTCAGACAATGGAAGTCTGCTGGTCGTGCGTCATAGTTTACTATATATCTTTCTTTCTAATGTAGGTATAAGTAAATTCTGTTTCAAACAGTTAGTTGTTTAATACGATTACGTGTACCACGCAAACGAGATACATGTATATCCACATTAATTTAACCTGGTCAAGAACATGACTCATGACTCTTGGTCGCCCACTGTGAGACAGCCATTCTCAGATACGTAATCTCTAATCTACAATTACTTGCTCGGCCTCTACTAATAATATGCTCCATCCATAAAGGAAGGGTTCAGTTTGGTTTAGAAGAAGAAAGTATAAATCAAAGGTAGAGATTTTGAACAATTATTATCATTTATGACGCTGCATTGCTCTTACTATGAAAACAAAAATCGGTTTGAAAGGCGGACTTGTTTCAATTCAGGTTTTTTAAATTTTAAAACTACAGACATATAAGACTGCCTGACATTTTAGTAGACAACGTCTGTAATTCTCACGAGATTTTACTGGCATCCTGTCATCAAATTAAGCACTCTCTCTGTTAGTGTTATTTTGCGGATGAAGGTACCACAATAGTATAAACGAGTTACTTTTAATTAGTTGTTATTCCAAACTTTTATTCAGTTTTACCACATAGTTCTACCTGTTTTTTGCTGTCGTCAGATGAAGGGAACGCTAAAAATGATGCTACTACTTTTATTTTTTATATTGTGCAAGATAGCCGGGGAATATGTAAATAGAGTAGAGTAATCTAAAATGTGACGACCACAGCGATAAATGTTACTCACAATCAGTAAGCGTTGCATAATACTGGATACTATTTTCCTAATAAAACTATTTACGTAAAAGCATTAGAACTACACAGGTGACAGGTTGATAGGTATACAGACAGAAAGTTGTGTGAAAGTTTGAAATTTCATCATTATGAAAAATATCATATATGTATGCACGCCACACGGCACATCTCAGGAAACTTCACAACTATTAGTAGAATGTATAGTACTCGAACTTTGAGAACACAATTTTTCTTATCATTCTCTCTTCTCTCTCCGCTGCAGTATTTTAATTATTATACACCATTTGGTCCTTGAAGAAGTCAATGCACGGTAATCAGCAAATCTCCATCTTATCGAAAAATAACTTACGACTTAAACCACGACACGCAACGCAAGTCTAAAGCTGACACTTGAGTATTAGAAATAGGGAGGAAGTTTGTCCGGTTCTATTGACCCGAAGTATCTCACCATTTGATTAAAACATGGGCAAGTGGCAAGCACGTGATTACCCACGTGTAAATCGTAGTGTGTCATTTATTGTTACCCAGTTCATATATATATATTTATGCTTGTGCTGATGCTGACGCATTTTTTATTGCTTTTGCTTTACTTACACAGTCTTAGCGTCAAATTTTCTTTTAATTGTTGTAAAATTTGAATAAAAATAATATAACGAGCATAATTTGTAGTAATAAGCATGTGCGGGTCCAAACTAATTCCTAGGTATTAATTTTCGTCGGAATTAAAATTACATATATTAAAGTGTAGGAAGCCCTGTTCCAAGATTTTATTTCAATAGTTCCAACTTCCAAGATATCAATTAACCATTTTAAAATAAAAACTACCTAACTGACGCAAATTTCATGGTAAATAAGACTAGCCCTGCATTACATTGACTTTTAACTACCTGCCACCTGCATATATATATATTTATTTAACTCCATTTTCAAAAACAATGGGAATGTGAAGTTATTCTGGAAAATCCAAAGAGTTTAGATTATTATCGCGAAGTTCTCATCAGTGGAGTAAGTCAAACAGGTTGACTTTTAAAAAAGAGCACTTTCTTGTTTATGGACTTGCATTATAACATGTACCTCTATGCAATATCAAGAACTCAAACATGATTAACAAATCCCGACTACATAAAAAAGGTGTCAAATGCCGAAGAGACGACGTTTTATATGTCTATATCAAATGCTGACACAAGTTTGCAACAGAACAAAAGAACAAAGTACCTGGAGAACCTTATACCTGTACCTTCAACTAGTACATACATACAGCAAAGTATATCGTCATCATGCTATTACATGCTATTACCATCGCACTTTCGCACCGTACACATGTATGTCAGTTCAATTACATACAGTGAAGAACATACTTCCGGTCCTTCTACGCTACAAATGTAAGAACCGGTGCGGTGTTGTATTGCACGATACGCACGGTTTTTAAATCTGCTGCACTTTTTTACTATATTCGACGCCTTGTGTCATGCCTATGTACAGTAAGTATAATGCACAGTGTATTCTGTTCGTCACTACTAAACCACGCATGTCACGTTGATAACTGTTCGTATAATATGGCACTTTTGCCTCTACTTGCGCTCACATAATTTACAATTTACAATTGTTAGTTTGCTGGCAAATGCGTTGGTACAGTGTCAAGTTATGATCTATCAAACATAAAATGGACAATAGGCAGCAATATATGTTCAAACTTCTTTGAAGCATGGATAACCGAGGATGTTCAAGACATACAATGTACTACAAAAATTTCCTGAGCTTTATTTTTTAGAATAATATTTGGGATTTCTTCTGTTCTTTTTCCCTTGCTTTTTGTTTAATTCTTAGTCTAGTGTAAAATTTCTTTTTTAAATCTTATCTACTCAACCATTGTTTTCGAAGGAATAAAGATTATGTAATTATGGGGTTTGGAATTTCGACAAAAAAATATAATTTGATTTTTTAACTAAAACATGATTAGTTAAATATTGATTTAAAAATATGAATAATAGCAGTCCACTATGCAACAAACTAAAGTTGTATATACACGTCAAATACTATGAAAATACATGATATTATATACCTACCTAAGTTTTAAAATTAATTGCACGTCTTATACAAGCCAATTGAACTAAATGGAATCTAGCGGACAAGACAACTATCACTTTACATAACCGCTGTCCACTCTGGCTGTAAAAAGGCGTGAGAAAATTCTCATTATATGTTCAATAGCTTCACGTCTGCGTAATCTGATTTTGTTTTTTAAAAGTTGTTTCTAGTTTCTAGCCACGACGTTGATGAAACAGGACACACATAATTGTACGCGAGGGAAAAAAGTTAATTATGTTTTAAATGTGAAAATATAAAGTTGATCCCTAGAATAATCTGACTCAAAAACCATTTGAAATATTTATTATGCTTGTAAAAGACTTTTACTACAGCAAAAAAACAGGCAAAAACTGAACTGAAAACACTGCATTCCGTCATCATGGTTCACTGCGCACCGGTTCCAGGTTTCCCTGAAACACGACGTCTGCCTTTACTAGGGAAGGAACGAAGAGAGAGAGAGAGAGACCGTCACAGAAGCCGACATTTTTTCCCTTTACACATGTAATATCCAGAAAACAACCGGAAAAGTATGTGAAAGAGAAGTACTGACAGCAGTCATGCATGAAGAATTTGTGACGTGACTACTTGTGATGATGGTACCAGTACCAGTAGATCTTCATAACACTCTCGTCGTAAGCCAATGCTGCTGGAGGCTGGATAATCACATTATCTACATGATAACTTGTATTTATGTGTACGTTTCTATAATAATTATGTATGATATTATTAACAGGAAAAAAGTCGCTAGTACGATGGTACGAACGATGGAGGTCAATGACTCACTCACGTTACGTAAGAATTTCAACTAAAACTATTTTTGAAAAATCAGTGCAAAGTTGTAGTAGAATTTTATTTTCTCAAAAAAACCAGAAGTAAGGTGTAACAATAAAACAGAATTACAGACAACAATATATTGTATACCTATTTATTTAAACCTTTAGCTTTTGGCATTAAAACTACAAAAACAAGTTGTATAAAAGACACCTACGTGGATTTTCCCTTTAAATGAAACACGTGTACATTTGCATATTTTATTTTATAATAATGTAAAACTTAACTCCAATTAAGTATCTTAGTTAGTTAATCAGTGTTTTTCGTTTTAATAAATACAGGCTAATTTTGGATCTCGTCGGTTAAGGTTAAGGTAATATAAAAGAAGATTTTTTGTCAAAATTTTTTATCCGCGTCATAAATTGTGTTCTTTCATTAAAAAGTGTATGTACGTATATATACAATACGTATAGCATTATATACACTTTTATGTACCGATATTTAATGTGATTTGCTTTGGGTATATTTATCTAAGGTGCTTTGTTATAAAGATTATATTTTTATAATCCAAACTTGGCCATAATTCCGATATCTTTCAAATACTGTAAGTCTCGTTTAATAATTGGTAATGGTGACTCCATTCTCTCATACAAGTCAGGACAGTACTTTTGTAATTTTTCACTGTAGAAATATTCATTTACATTTTCACTTAAGAAGTACTCCAAGGAAGGAACAGCTGGGGATGTGAGAAACATGGTCACCATTTCTTCATTTTCGTAGTGTTGCATAAATGGTTGAATGGGCGACTCTTCACCCAAAGCCTTTAGCTTTTCCAAAAACTCTGAGTACTCTACCACATCCACTTTATGACCAAAAAGTTCAGCCACCTGTGGAAACTCTTGTTCAAGGATAACTTGGTTTGGAAGAAGGTTGTAAACATCAAATGGTGCAGTGTCATTGAAGAAGATTTTTACCGCAGCCTCTGCGCAATAGTCTACTGGAAGGTGTGCAATAGGTAAAGGTGTAGACGGGAGGCAGCCCAGTTTCATGTATGTTAAAAATCTGAGCATTTCATGATTTCCCTTTATATCATGCAAACCCGAGGAACTATCCCCGGACAGGAAGGGGAATCTAAACGATTTGCATGGAATACCTCTTTCCACGGCTTGTTTTACCAACTGCTCTGCTACATATTTAGAAATAGAGTAACCAATATTTTCTGGAACATTCTGCGGTACTAGTGAAGGTTCCCATTTCTCTGATAAACACTTCTTTTCCTCATCTATGCTATAAATCATGGCGAATGTCGACGCATACATGATTAATTTGGTTTGCTTATAACTTGCAAATTCCAGAATATTTTTTGTTCCAAAAACGTTGATGGTACGAATGTGAAACTTCTCTTGAGGTCCTGTCTTTCTATACCGCTGCATGTGGTCGACTTTGGCTGAAAAGTGGAATATTGCGTCGATAGAAACTGCAAGTTGTTCATACTGCTCTTCTGTAAATCCTAATCGAGGTTGTCCCACGTCTCCTTCAACGCATTGAACTTTCTCTAGGAGAACCTCCGATTTCAAACCATTTGCTTCTAAAGCTGCAAGAAGCCTTTCTTCTCCAGTCAATTTACCACGTTTCCTTATAAGGCACACGATCTGAGTTATTTGTGGCATCTGGGAAACCAAACGGAGTATGTACGGCGCCAGCATTCCTGTTGCACCTGTTAGTAGCACAGTTTTAATTTTTGACGGTATTATCACACCAGATTCCGCTAAACAAACAGTTTCTGGTAACTGGCCGTCATCTTGCATAAGCGATAGTAACTCTTTTGGTGTTGGAAGAACTTCATCTGCGGCTGCTGAAGAGAGATAGATATCGACCAGCTTACTGGCAAGTAAATTTGTTGTGTTACATCCCTTCAGGTCAGACACTGCAACAGTCATTCTGCTTCCGAATAGATTTTGTAAATTATTTTTCATTTCTAACATCATGAGACTATCTACACCTAAGTTGCCAAATTCTTCGTTTCCGTCAATGACCTCTACTGGATCCATTTTCAGAATGGTTCGGATCATTATTTTAATATATTTTTGAAACACTTCTTCCTTTTCAACTTTTTCTTCCACCGCATCAACATCATTCCAGAAATCATTTGAGTTAATGTTAAAACTTGCTCCTTTGGTATCAGCTAACAACGACCGGTCGTCTATGTATGTTTTAATGTTGGGACAAAACTTGGCGAACACAGAAAAAGACTCTACATCCACCACTCCAGTTTGAAGACGATTGGATCTAAGAACAAGATCCAAAGCCATAATACCTTGCTGTGTATTCAATGGGCGGAAGCCGGGAATTTCCACTTCTGTAGCAACGCCAACTTGTCCCCAGGATCCTAAAGACGTCATATAATCATTATACAAACTTGGTAAGACAAACAAAAAGTGCGGAAAAAATACAATGACTATGTATCAATATAATACAAATTTGGAAGCGGGAAAATTAGCAGTACGTAGTAGAACCAAATAGAACAAATACACTATCAGTATACGTATAAGTTCACTTAATAGAATTCTTTGCTTACCCCAGTTAATAGTGTTCGCTGGAAGACCAATAGAGTTTCGATAATATGCCAGTGCATCCTCAAAGCAATTTCCAGCAGTATGATTTGCTTGTCCTGGTGTGCCAAAGTTAGCGGCAAGGGACGAGAAGAACACAAAATGCTCCAATAGTAATCCTTCTGTGACGTTATGCATGTTCCAAGAACCATTGACCTTGGCATTAAACGTATGTTCAAATTTATCCCAACTTTGGTTTGGAAATGTTCCGTCTGACAATGTTCCAGCTACATTCCAAATATTCCAAAATTAGCACATGTCAGTTTGATTCTAATTTATTTGAAATTTTAAGGTCACTTTTACCTGCATGCATTACTCCTCGTAGTGGCGGTAAACCATTGACAGGATCTCTAATTTTATTANATGCATTACTCCTCGTAGTGGCGGTAAACCATTGACAGGATCTCTAATTTTATTAATTAGATCTAGACATTCTTGAAGATTGCCAACATCCACCTGCCACGCCCGCACATGATAGCCAGCGGCCGACCATGTGTGCAACAACTCCTCTGTGTATTTTTGTGGTTTACTTCTTCCCACCAAGACCAAATGTTTAGCACCTTGGCTTAACATGTACTTGGCAGTTTCCAACCCAATTCCCCCTGTAATTCCTCCAGTAATAAGGTACGTGCTTCTGTCGTTGAACATTGGAATGTTTACCGAAAATTTCGAATCTTGTAGTTTAAACTCGGGCATTACACAAACAATTTTCCCAATGTGTTTAGCCTTTTGTAAGTAGTTAAGTGCATTACGAATATCAGTACAATCAAACCGAACGTATGGGATGGGTTTTACTACTCCAACCTCTACAAAATTTTTCATTTGTTCAAACAGTTTCCTCCATTCAGTTTCATCTAGCGTGGTCAGATCTGCAATTGTGTACTGAACATCCTGTCGAAGAGCATACACTTCTTCTGGTTGCCAGATTGAGAGTTTAGACATCTCCACAAACCGAGCTCTTGGAGCACAACTTTTCAATGTAGTCTCTTTAAATCCTGGACCAGTTAGAGAGTTCAAAACAATGTCAACACCTTTCCCCTCAGTTACTTCCAAGATTTGATTTCCAAAGTCCGTATTTCGAGAGTGAAATACATGCTTGATTCCCAGCGATCGTAAGTATGCACGCTTCCTATCGCTGCCTGCGGTGGCAATTATTTTTGCCCCATAGTATTGTGCAATTTGTATTGCGGATAATCCCACACCACCTGAAGCGGTATGGATAAGTACAGTGTCACTTTGCTGAATATTAGCTACAGTGACTAAGCAGTAAAATGCTGTGGAAAACACTGCTGGCAGAGTGGCTGCTTCTGCAAAAGTGAAACAATCAGGAACCGGAACGACCATTTCTTCAGTCACCTTAATGTGACTAGGGAGTGCTTGCTGGTCATTTAAATTACATCCAAAAACTGCATCCCCAGTTTTCCATTTCGTTACGTTGCTTCCGACCCCACAAACGACGCCCGAAAAATCAGTTCCTATTGCATTTAAATTGTCAAACTGGGATATTGGTTTTAATACGCAAAATACATCCCTAAAGTTTAACGCTGCGGCTTTCACTTTAATTTCAATCTCATTTTCCCCCAGCGTGTAACAATTCAGAAAATTAAACTGCAGATCTTGAATAATTTTTGTATCCGGCAGTAGCAGTTGAAATCGATCGGAACCTTTGGGCAAGGGCAAATTTTCATTTGGAATTTTCAACTTTGCCAGCCTAGAGCAATGCCGTTTATTTCCCTTGTACGTTATTGTATCCTCTTGATCTTCCTGATACCAAAGTTCAGAGAAAATGTTTTCCAATAAGTCTTCTGGTGACCTGTCTGTCGGAACATCAATGCATTTTACGACTAACGACGTTTCTGTCTTCAATACTTTAGATACTCCAGCAAGGGTAGAAGGTGTCGGATTTTTTAAACTAGATGTTTCGCCAGAACAAGCAGTACCGTGAGTTAAAACAAATGTCTTGGTCAACATCTTTTGATTATCCCACAAGTATTGGCATAAGTACAAGAAAGGTTCCAGGAAATTAGCTTGTTCCTTCTCATTTTCGTCCACCAACCCCCATAAATAAATTACTCCTTCCAAAATTGATCTTGTATCGCCTTCGCCATCTTTCACAGCTTGCTCAACAAAGTCTTTAGAAGTGACTTGCTCAATGCACTGTGATTTTGGTAATAATACAATTTTTCTGTCCAAACTTCTAAGTTTTGTTACAAGTCTTACGCAAAGATCAGATTCATCTCCAAAAATGAGCCATTTGGAATCCTTCTCAGGAGGGCAGTGTTTGACCATTTTGTATATCCCGTTTGAAAAATAGTTTGCTTGTGCCCTGGCAAATATTATAGAGTGAACTCCCTCGTATGCGGGAATTTCAACGAAATTATCAAACCCATATCCGTTCAAAATTTCTTCCCATTTTTTAACTGTGAGACATGTATGATCCGTCCTCAGATCAAAATCCTGGAATCTCCAATAACCCTCAAGCAAACCAAATATTAAGGTAAACCGTCTGTCTTGCTTTGTGGTTTCCAGAATTTTAATATGCCCTTTATCACGAAGCAAAAGTCGAAGATGAGAAACACATTCTTTTATGTTTCTGGTAACGTGGATCACCTACAATCATTAATGATAATGAGTAACATTCAAAATTGATGATTGTTGTACAGCGCATATCATATGAAACAAGAAACCTACCTCAGCAGCAACGATGATGTCATAATACCCTAAAAATTAAACAAAGAGTGATTACAAAATGGCAAGTTCAAGCTTACAGACAATGGAGAAATACACACGCACTACTTTAAATAGTTATGTAATGGTATGCATACCTGGCGTAAATCCTTGAGCAAGAGGGTCCTGTTCAAGATTAAGCTTTCTGAAAACCATGTTCTTTTGAAACTCCGGAAATTTCTCTTGTGCCCTATGGAAGAAAGCGGCTGAGACGTCTGTGAAGTGGTACTCAAAAGGAAGATTGTAGTCTTTGAGAGCATTGAGGCAGAGACCAGTGTGGGCGCCTGAGAAATTAATAAACCGCAACTGCATTATATGAAACAATTATAAATAATTAAATATAACCTTATGGCTGATTTTAATACCTGTTCCCGCTCCTACTTCCAAGACTCTAAATTTTTCAAATGAACGTTCTGACTGGAGTTTTGTCTCTTTGTACGCTGACAAAATTGAAGTTAAAAATATGGATGAAGATTTGATTATATGCTCATGTAGATTTTCGTAGACAGCATCAACAAGTCCAAGACCGCCACTCTCCGGAAAGAGAATTGACAAAGCAGTTATTTTCCCACGTAATATATCGGGTAGCTTGGTTCCAACTTCATACATTGTCTTAAAATCAGCCCTAGAAGCGGATATTTCAGTTGAAAATTTTTGAAGAGCATCCGATAACTCACTTTTGGAGGGTAATGACTTTGTGACTATGAAGGTTTCGTCAGAGGACTTGACTGTTGTTAAATATCCGTCTTTTACTAAGCATTTCACAAAAAATCTTGTGAAATTATTATGGGAATCGTTAATCCGCAACTCTTTCATGAAGTCACTCATAGTGAATTGAAGTTTATCCTCCGGTTTCCATCCCAGTTCATATAGGGCATGCATAAAATAAATCATACTGATTCCATCAAGGCGATAGTATGCCGCCCTTTCGGCGGGGTGCAACTTATTGCACTCGGTAGCTTTCTCGATCACATTGTCAGGGAAAATGGCGCCGTCAAGCGTACTCAACCTATATTCATTTGGACCAGGACGGTGTTTCCAAAGTTCTTCCCACAAAGTTGGAATTTTAGAAGCCTGGCTAGTTATCATAGATTCCACGATACTAGCACTTGTCTCAACGAAATCGACGCCTGACATAGTCATAAGTGGGACGCCACTACCATCTAATAAGGTTACATGGGGAGTTTCTTGATCATCCATTCTGACGTGAACGAATCTTGATGAGGAGTCCGAACTTCTTAACCACGTAAACTTTTCAATACAAACAGGAACATGCAGTCTCTTGTTAAATCGTTCCTTGCCAACTTTCATGGTGTTCCAGAGCATTGCACCCTGGATCATGGCATCCACTGTGGGAAGGTGAGTAAATTTTAACAATAAATACACATATATATTTGTTAATCTTGTGAGGTAACAGGCACACTCACCTAGCACTGGATGCGCAATGTATTGACACATTTCTTCTACAACTGGAACCTTTACAGAAACAAGCAGTTCAGTATGTTTGCCAATTTTGTCATCATTTTGTCCATCTTTGACCCATCCCTGTTCCATACTTTGAAACGTAGGTCCGAACCGTAGACCGATCTCAGGCAACCTCTTGTACAGATTTGCAGCGCCTGTGGATTTCACCCAAGCTTCTTGAGCTTCATTTACATTGACGTTCTTCAAAGACTCTTCATCCGTCACCAGTGGTAAGAACATGCCTGACGCATGCGGAATCCAACTTGACCTAAATAATATAAATTGATTTCAATTAATTCAAATTATTAAATTTATTTATACTAACAAGTAATTTGTAAAAGTGCAAGCGAAATAACTCGTAAATTAATTCTAACCCAGCGTGTTGAAAAACTTTGGTCTTGTAACCAACGTTAACTGACTCCGAGTCCGTTTTCTCTTCCATTAAATCGACATGAACCTGCGTTTTTGTGGACTTGGAATCGTTAAGACCCATTGGTGACAATATTTTGAAATCTTTAAACATTTAATGAACAGTCAACTTAATTTAAATCAGTTTTTAATAAATTCATATATATCTTATATATCAGCTTCAATATATCTTTTAAATCATTACTCACCTTTCAATAACATCGGACGGCGAGGGTGAATAAATTCGTCCTGAAAGCCTTGCACATGTCTATTAAATTAAATTGAAATTTCCTTTGTACATTTAATTATTAACTAAAAACAAGAGTTAAGTATAAAGTTAAACTTTTCATATCTCTTCTAAAACTACCAATTAACTATTATTGAATATTTGAATTACGCATAGCCAGCAACTAGTTGCATTTCCAAAAATCCTGCTCCCGGGAATATTATACTAGTACCAATGACGTGATCATTCAAAAATGGAGCTTGTTTAATCGTCAAAGCATTTTGGAACAATGACATCGAAGACGCGTTTTCAATTTTAGCCCCTAAAAGTGGATGTAACTTTGAAGGCAGTCCAATTACGTCTAGCCAAATGTTCTTACGTTGAAACGGGTAGAAGGGTACATCAATTTTCGTCCTTTGCTGATATTCGTCAATACCTGTTAGTTTATGTAAGCATATACTTAAGCTATTCATAACAGTTTTCGTTGTACAAATGAATGAAATGCATTCAGATTCAAAAACCATGTTTTTCATGAAATGTATTATAGGATAATATTCAACAATCAGACGATTTAACTTTCATAAATATTACCTTTCCAATTAATACAACCACTCCAATCACTCAAGAAAATTTTGGACACGCTCTCCAGAATAGTTTTCCAATCACTGTTATTGCGACGGAGAGAAGGGAAGCATCTTACGGAAGAATTGTCGACATTTGCCATTGCCAGGGCAGATAAAATTGGATGTGGACCTATTTCCAAAAAGAATGTGATATTTTCTTGCCGTGCTGTCTTGCACGCGTCGATAAAGTTTACTTTCTCTCGTGTGTGCCTGATCCAATACTCGGACTGAATTAGATCATCCTTTTCAAGTATTTTTCCGTCAACCCCAGAGATGTATGAACATTTCTTGCTTGTTTGTGAAGATGATGTTGGTCTTATTTTTGAGGCTATTATAGCATAATCTTTCAGCATTGGATCCATATGTCGGGAGTGAAATGCGTGAGTGGAAGCCAACGTAATTACTTTGATCTTTGATCCATCTTTATGTTCCTTTTCACTGCAAAATTTTACAAACTTGTCGACGATTACAGAATCCCCGGCAAGAACGGTCTGATCAAATGAATTTAATGCAGCGTAATCAAGCCAAAGTTCCGGGTGCCCAGATGTGAATTGGGAAAGCAGGTTGTCAACGGTGGATTTATCAGCTCTAACGACGACCATTTTTCCTCTTGGAAGCGCATCTATCAAACGACTTCGTTCTGCTACTAACGTGATTGATGTCTGACTGTATAACGTTCTGCTTAAGTCAGTCGACGCAGAAGGACCAGTTGACCACATGACATCTTTGATAGATATACCGTACATCTTGTGAAGCAATCGATCGCATTTGTCAAAACTTACTCTAAAAATGGGACTTGATTTGTACAGTTCTGCGGCCATTCCAGGGTACTGGGACCCTTGTCCGGTAAAGAGGAAGCAAAGCTTGCTATCAGTGGGCTGTACCTCAATTCTATCGAAAGAATTCTGCTGGATAATGTTCATGGCATCTTGTGTGTTATTTGCAATGATGCATGCTCGGTGATTGAATTCAGCTCTGCCTACATTTGCTGTGTAAACATAATCCGAAAAGTTGATCAAGTCTGCGTCTTTTGTAAGTTTATCACGATGTCTACACAGTAAATCATCCAGTGATTCTTGGGTTTTTGCAGATATTTTCATTATGTGCATGGGACGAGGGGAACTTGATAATGTAGCCGTCACTGGTTTGTCTGGAGCTTCTTGGACAATGATGTGACCGTCAGTTCCGCTAATTCCAAAGGAACTAACTCCTGCAATTCTTGGTACACCAGCAACTCGTGGCCATGAAATTTCTTCAATGGGAATAACTGCTGGAACTACATCTAGGTTGATATCTGGGTTCAACTCCTCAAAGTTTAAATGTCGTGGAATAGTCTCATTCTTTAATGATAAAATGACCTGTAAATTAATTAAATCGTTAGTCATTTATTGTTAGACTTATCATCATTCAACGCAAACAAGTTTATTGCTAATAAAGCGTTCGAGTTCTACCTTCATTACACCCGTAATTCCCGACACGGACTCTGTGTGGCCCACATTGGTTTTGACAGAGCCTATAACAATGGGCTGGCTTCGAGCAGAACTATGATACGCCTTTCCGATGGCCGCCACTTCCATTGGATCGCCCACCGGAGTGCCAGTTCCGTGTGTTTCGATGAAGCTAACGTCCTTTGGGTCGACTTCAGCATCCTTTAAATTCACAATTCCATCAATATTCTTACATTGCATATTACCATTTCTACTATCAAGTACTGAGCCATAAGTCTCACCCGTAAAGCCAACTCCATAGCTAGAGCTTCGCAATGAACGGTTGGAGTCCCTAAACTTTTACTTATTCCTTCTTGCGTCACCGCTGAGCCTCTAATAAGCCCCCATATTTTATCATTGTCTTTCACTGCTTCTGATAATCTTTTCATCAACAAAACGCCACAACCCTCGGCACGTCCAAACCCTACAAACAATTAAAAGTGGGGTCTCACAAGAAAGTAAATGTGATGTTACAAACGTAAATAAAAAAGTTAATTACCATTTGCTTTTGAACTGAAAGTTTTGCATCTTCCATCTGGAGCCACTACAAAACTCAATACCTAGTAATTTGAAAACAAACTTCATGAAAGCTAACAAAGCAAAAGCATTTGTGTGAGAAGCATTTGTTTACGCCAATAGACAATGAATATTAGTGACGAAAATTAGGACAAAACAAATAGTTAAACTCACGTCGCGATCAAAAGGATGGATCAACAAGTTTACACCACATGCAATTGCCATTTTTGTGTCCCCACTTCGCAGACTTTTGCATGCCATATCAATTGCAACAATGGCGGATGAACACCCCGATTCAGTGGCAATACTCGGACCAGTGGTACCAAAGAAATGCGATAACCGAGCTGCTCCAGCAGCAATTGAGTTACCCATGTACTACATCCAATGAACACAAGCTTATAAACCAAAATTTACTGTCATTAATGAAAAGGCAAGAGCAAAATACAAGAAAGCTTACCACACGGAAAAAGTCCACGTCAGGTGTCCGCAGGCATAGGTCTCTGTAGAGAATGTTTTATTAAGTATTAATTGGGACAAAAATTATTTCAGCCTGAGATATTGTTCTAACATCATTGTTATCGATCCTTCGTCTGTTAAATAGATTTCCTTAACGCTACGGTGGATTAAAGATTTTTTATTTGCGTAAAACAAGGAAGTGTGGGATTAGGATCTTGACTTTAATGTGAAACAAGGAAGCAGACGACCAGGAGCCTTTGCTTTCACCGAGGAACAAAGAAACGGGCCCCATGAACCTATACTTTCACGGGGAAACAGAAATTGGGAACCAGGAGTTGTTACTTTCATTTTGAAATAAGAAAACGGGGGACATGGAATATTTACTTTCACCGCAACGTATGAAACCACAAATACAAGGCATGGGAACATTCTCTTATCACTTGCCTGTAATCGTGAATCCAAGAACCCACGAAAACACCAACGTGTTCTCCTTGAAGGCCCATGCCATCAATCGCAGCATCCTCCAAGGCTTCCCAAGTAACCTATTATCAGAATGTTTTGTTTGAGAAACATTTGCTTAAGCAAAGGACAATGAATATTAATGTGGAAATTGTACCGTTGCAAAAAACTTTTTTTGCAATACTTATACAAATATAGGAGAATTCAAACCTCTCCCAAGCCTGATATACCTCTACATATACTTTTACATTAATATATGTTTCATCGTATAATTTTGTTACAAATGATATTTTATTTTACATAATTTTATGTATACGCATGGAACAAAATTCCCTCTAGCTCACGCAGAAGCCCCCATTCAGGAGTGCGACCATTCGAAAGAGCTCATCAAAATCTATAGTTTGGTGTGAAATTCAGTGAAATCTGAGGGTACCCACTCCCTGACCCTTCTTGTAAGTTTCAAAAGAACTACCTTTCCTTCTTCTATTCTTTTCCTACTTCAACATCTACAGTGGTCGTAAATTTGAATCTTGGTCATTGCTGATAATCCTACTAGAAATACTTAAGTTCCCAAATGGCCTTCCCTATAGTTAATATATGAAAATTCAATTTAAACCACATTAAATCGCACATCTTGTCACTTGTTGCTGTAAGTACTTTTTTACACTTTGATTACAATACGTCGCTTCAATAAATAGACTTCAATTACTTTTCCAAAACGAAACATGAAGTTTTATTTTCAAGTCCTCTATGTGGCTACATGGTTGAAGAAATCGGAGTCAAATGTCAAATCTGGCAAATTTTGAGAATTCCTTAACTGCTTAATTTCTATCATTCTAACTGAGCCTTTATCTCTTCCGTTATCCTCATCGAAGTTGGCCTCATGAGTATATCTAACAACTCCTACGCGATTTTATTCAAATAAATGTCAATTGTTGTATACAAAATTGTAAAATTTCTTTTTATTGAAAAAGTTTTAATGCGTAATGGCGGACGGAGAAGCAACCTGACTGCAGCAAATAAGATAATATAGTACAGATGTAACATACTATAGCTTGTCCTAAATTATTTCACATGAAACCCTAATAAAAAATGAAGTACATATTTTATTACATGAATTTGCATAATATTTTTGCACATGTCATTCCATATATAACGAAATGAGATTGATAATAAGATCATTTATATAACGAGGTAAATCGTTATGTGTACCGTAATTAGTAACATACAATCCAATGAAATGCAATGCTGTTCATGGTAAGTGCCAAGGTTAAGTATACGCGTAAATACACATAGAAACACGAACAAAGCGAAAGTCGGTAACGTGCATAGTATAGCTTACATGGAAACGAACCTATTATAGGTCTCTTTCTCCAAAATTTTTTATTATCAAAAGTTATAACAGTCCTAATAAAAGCCTTCCATCGACTGTGTATTTTCTGCGTAGCGTAATCGTGCTTGAACAAAGCTAAATATTTAGTTCGTTTAAATTTT
>JAHZNE010002882.1:0-10432 GCA_027744055.1 Callyntrura sp. NNG-2020 | reverse complement strand
AGTTGACTGGAAATTATCCCTACGTTATTCTGTACACTGGTATTGATTGTGCTACTCACTTCATTCATCATTACTGCACCCCATACACAGTACTACTATCAATTCACCCATGACGGTGTATCCACAAGAAACATAAAAGGCAACGGTTTTAATTAAGCTGATTATTGTCATTTGCAATCAAGTAGAGAAGCATCATAATTATATTGTGGCAGTAGGCTTTCATATCTCCTCACTACCAATTTTGTACATGATAAGTTACAGTAATAAATGCGCCTAGTATTCATAAATAAATTCACTGTTGCATTTTCCCTCCTGTGTAAAACCAAAGGAGCGTATAACGCCCAAGGAAGGTAATATATAATAGACGCAGCTTAGTTGATCGCTGAAAAAGAAAAAAAGACAAGAATGAATGATGAGCTGTTTAAGATGATTGCATACATTATCTCATCTCATCGCTTTCGGTAGCAGTCGGTTTTTTTTCACTCACCTATCTAACAGCAGTGTAGAAACATTCAGCAAAGTTGCATAAAAGTGAAGCCAAGCGAGGCAGGCAAGCTTATTATTCAGACACACAATGCGAGACTAAAGAGCGGCTGTCATCATGGTCGTAAACGCAGCAACTCATTCTTTTTACCATTTTTACCCTACTTTCCATTTCCACTTACTTTCATAAAATATTCCGTTTGTACAATTTATATTAGTATAAGTAAGATTGGTATATATAGGTATAGTCGCCCCGTTCCCCACTAAAACTACTCTCAGAAGAGATAACGCTAATAATGATAATGATGATGCTGTTCTCAACAATATAAATGGATATGAGCTGACGTGAAAAAACAAGAAAAAAGTGATGATTGATGACCTATAATCATAATATAATGTTAATAGCACAGCGCATCCAGACAAAAGGTCTTTTCTGCGCTGGAGACTACCTCTCTGATTCCCAACCAGTTACGTTTTTGCGTGTGAGCATGCAACAGAAGCAATAGTAGTGGTAGTGATATTCCTCTCCTCATTGCTTTATCGTTTTCTCGGCTTGGCTTTTGAGAAAAAAGGGTGTATTACCGTTCCAGACATCGAGCGAGGGATAGGCGAGGCCACTTTATCAAAATATAATACTACGCGTACCTACTCAAAAAAACTGTGTACTTTATAACACAGCAAGCAGGTAAGAAGAAGACAAACATTTTCAAGAGGCTAATGTTCTTCCCTGCTAGTTACTTTCTGTAGTATTAACAAGAGGTATATACACCAGCTCCCTGAGCAAGTCTTTCTATTTTCTTTCTTTTTGGAGCAGCAACATTATTATCTGCAATTTATGTATTTACACCACTTGTAGTAAGCAATGACTGAAGTTTGGGAAAA
Organism: Callyntrura sp. NNG-2020; assembly: GCA_027744055.1. Taxonomy (NCBI): domain Eukaryota; kingdom Metazoa; phylum Arthropoda; class Collembola; order Entomobryomorpha; family Paronellidae; genus Callyntrura; species Callyntrura sp. NNG-2020. The sequence goes on along the minus strand of JAHZNE010002882.1, from coordinate 9,067 downwards.
TGGAGCGTAGAAGTTGCTTACAACTTTTCCTCAAGAAGGATGAGACGGTAAAGAAGAAAATTCATAAATGGTAAAAAAGATGTGCTTATAGATTGTCTTTTTACATTAAAATGGTACATAGGTGTATGCTCTCTCACACACACACAGTGTGCTGTATATAGGAAGCTACCTGAGGGCTAAATAGGAAAAGTGTATTACTTATTTGCCTTTGTTCTCGTATACCTCCTCCACCGCTACCACCACTTGTGATGTTGTCACGAAAGAAAAAGCCCTTCATGCACATTGTATGACCGTACACAGGCAGTGGTAGTAAGTGCTTGAAGGCTTATCATTTGCAAAAGTTTTAGTGTGTGATGATGATGACGATGATATGATAGCTAAATAGTAGGGGAAATGATGAGAATGATAACAATATCAAAATAGAAGAAGCAGCCGGGAACACACACAAACTCTTACACATGAAGTGCCAAAGTTTGTCCTTTTTGATCCTTTACTTTTTAAGGCTGGTAGCATGTACATTTCTTGCTGCACTCACTACAGAACGTGAAGTATGTAGAAGTAGGGGAATGCACCTATACCTCCATAGGTATTTATGAGTGTTGGAATGTTGGATAGATTGGCAGCTGACAAATGCCCAAATTGGTGACATTGAACTGGATTGGGTGCCGTCTTTTCGCAATTACAAAAACTGAAACACGGCAATATGTTAATGAAACAACGTGACAACGAAGTGCATTAAATAGATGAAAACCAGCTGGAAACAGTGGCAATTAGATTAAAACCTGCATAACAAAATGCGAGACCAACCTGAATACAATCTACTTTAAATAGCCACTATTACTAATTGGTATATAACAGCTACCTGGATTACCGTTTTTTAATTCATTTGTGATAAATTGCAAATGTACAAATTTGACCTTTTATCTAGTATTTGACGTGTCTTGTGACAACTAGTTCTTTCAAATCAATTGGTTTTTCTGATAAAAGATTGTTGGGCGCCATTTGGGGTTTGGTCATCACAAAAATGCTTATTTGTGCCGCGTTTTTCATATATCTACGATTATAAAATTAGTAGTCAATCTTGCAGTATTTTCCAAATTAGCGGATTTGCCAGTTGCCATTTTAGTCGAACACAACATACTCGGCAATGTTCTCTTGTTCGCGAAATTATATCAGGAGGGTTGGTGATATGCTTTTATGTACGTGTGCTCAAGTGTCGGGTCTTCAGTCTGCCTTGCGTCTCTCCTGTTTCGCTTCTCTTAAACAAACAACATCACACAATCTGAGTAAGTGGGAGATCCCTGAGATTAGCACGTTAATGTGCCATTTTTCCTTAGAAGCTCCTTTCTCTCTGTCCCTGCCATTTCTCACATTTTCTTCTCTCTATTTTAGTATGTTGTTCCTTCCTGGAAGCAAAGAAACCAACAAAACCCACCAAAACTTGCTAATTTTCCCATCACACTTTTCATGTACACCGTAATGTACATATAGGTATGCAGTTGCTTTTCTTGTTTAATAAGGATTGGCCAAAGTGGTGTTGGTAGTGGTGGTGGTTATGGCACACTAGTACCACCGCAGTATATGCACATACACCTTTTCGATGTGCCCTTGTGAGTGTGAGTAGTATGTGTGTGTGTGTTACGTACTGGAGTGCTGGAGGGTTTTATTCTCCCTTTCCCATAATATTGAGTTAAAGATGAAGAATAAGAAAGCGAGTACAAAAATAGTGTGTCTGGAGTAGACGCTATTATTATTTTATTATCATCATAATCATTATTTCGGGATATACCTAGTGAGCTGATGATGGCGTTAGTGCTGGTACGGCAATTTCCAGCTAAATTCATAGCTGATGACGACGACGATAATACCGTTCACAGAGAGCGACGGTGTGTTTTCGTTTGTTGAGATACGGAAAAGTTTTCTTAATAATAGGAACTGTAAGAAGGTAACATGATGTAGAAGTCTTTGATAAAACGACCATAATGGAGATGATGCGTTACACGATGATATTATATTATGATGATTCTGATATGGTTATGGAGTAACTATCATTCTTAACTAGTGTAAATGCTACTTAAGCAAAGTTTTTTCTCTCGTACGGAACAGTTCATCTTTTCCGCAAACTAGAAAATCCGGTTCTGTCATGCTGAAATGGGGATGTTATAGTTTCCAAGCTCATATTCCACTTCTAAGAAAGTGTGCTGATGTAGCTTGAATATTAATGTTAACTAGTATAAGCAGCCTTTCCGAGCACGTTTTGATGTTGAGATTACCTTTCCAAATGAGAGCAGATGTCGTAAGAGCATTAAATATTGGAGCGCATTGATAAAATTAAAAACGAATGTGTACCCAAAATCGTGAAAGCAAAAACCTCCAAAAAGCTACACACAGATAGGTTTACTACATAAAAATCAATTCGGTGGAAATGCAACCGTTTGTGGCAATTGTGCCTGATAGCGCAGCTTATACATAAAATACTATTCCGAGGAAAGCAAAAGCCAAATGCTCCTAAAAATATTGTCATTTTGTTATCTAACGAGTACATTCAACATAAAGTGCCTACTTTTCACGTTTCTTTTGTTTTGTTGACTGTTGTCCTGTAGTTTGACCACTTTTGTTGCATCGTCTGGCAGATAATAGAGATAACTAAAGAGAAAAGTACTTGTCAAAACAAAAAAAAACATACTTAGGTGCCTATCATAAAATGACATATTACAAGTACACGCTGCGTAGAAAGGCAAAAACGTAATGAATTATAAAACGGACAAGAAATCGTTGCGACATAGTACAAGGTAAACCATAAACAAAGGCTGGTGACGATACCTCTACTTGCAAAAGATTAATGGAATATCTTGTTGGTTCTGGAATACAAATATCAATGATAGAAGCAACGGGTCACCCCACGTGCCACGCGACGGGTCACGATGTAAAAAAACATTGTCATGTAAATGGTAACGGGTGTACAGCAGCAATCGATGCCCGTAGGTTGGTATAATACACTTCAAATGGAAGCTAATATTTACGATACATGGGTAATTAGTTTTAATATTCAATTCCAACTCAGCTAATTCTGAAAACAAGGGTTTTTGTACTTTCTAAATAATAGCGTGTACTTTTAAACAGGAAAGTCTTTATCAAAAAGTCATAAATAAAGCAACCACCAATGACCCACGCGGTAAACAACGCGCTCGTCGTCGTTGGGTTCACTACTGGTAACAGCAAAATTCGACAAGAATTCATGAGACGGCTGGAGTATACATGTCGCATGCACAAACGGACAACCTTTTGTGTTCACGTTCTATCAAGATTGCACTAATAGCTCTACGGCAAGGAAGAATGCTTTATACGCAAACTTCTCAATTCCAAGTTCTGGAACTTGGTGATTGCTAAGATTAACATTGACCAGAAACGGATTAGCGTGACAATAGTGCCGTGGAATTGACTAGGCGAAACAAACCCGTTACTATTTTTCATGTGGTTAGAAACAGCAGTCCGCGACTTACCACGACTACACAGGAAGAACTTTTGGACACAAAAATCAGATAAAGTTAAATTTTGCTTGTGGGTAGAAACCTCACAAGGCGACAGTAGTAGACGGACAGCAAATTTGGGTTAATGCAACATGCCGCACGTAGACGTACATGCCATCGCCCTTTATACTAACCTGTCTACAGTATCAGTCATTGGGTTACTCACAATCAGCAGAGAACCATTTCGAACACTATTTTGTCATACGCCAAAGAAAATTTTCCCTTCCCGCACCTTACACAGGATGCGTTACTTGTTGGTAGTTAGCTATGTATGCACAAGTGTATACCTTCTTAACGGGCACTATGTACGTGGCTTAACCTTTCCCGCTTTCGCGAACTACAAACGTAGCAAATCAGTTCTGAATTTCCCAAAGACATTCTGCTTACCTGTTTACCTCTCACGAGGGTATTCAACGAATTAAAAATGTGTTTTGCATGCTTCGGCGCAATATTCTATGCAATGTTACAGCATTAGCATAAATGACAAATTTAAACTCTGAATCGATCAATTTTAAACATTCTCCAGAATTCACTGCTACGCATTTCAGTAGGTATAATTATTGACTTAATGGAAGTGTATGTGGTAAAAGTGCTTGAATGCACAATTAAAACAGTACTTTTCGATATGTACATATTTTAAATACGTTAAAAATACGTGTAACTTGTCACAGCACCACAGCAGTTGAATGAGATTTTTATACCAGTTTATATAGCTGCGTATAGGAAAGCGTATTTGGTAAATAAGTTTCATTCTAACATTGCTCAATGCCACATGTGGGTCAACACAACGACGACAGTTGACAGCCATAGCGTATACTTAAGTTTATTACCATTTACGACACTGTAATTCGCAAAGTGTGTAATTTCGGAACTGCCCTTCTCTTGTGTTCCCCTTGAAGGTGGTTATAGGTTCATACAAATCTACCTTGTATTTTCCGACAGTGTAATGTACGCGCAAAATAGCCACATGAGAGCAGAAAATCACGCTTACGTAGTGGCAACGTTGAACTATATACGCAAAAGAAAAGTTTTTCACCTCGACGACGGTCTCGTCAAAATCTAAAATAAGTTTACTTTCCGTAATTTTACGACACAATAATTGGACATTTCGTACCCACTGAATCTGTCCGTCTTCAGTCTAAAGAATTAATGATTGTATAACAGCACTACAGTTCATTTCATTAAATCCAAGGCTAATATAATAGACCGGCAAAGTTTTAAACAAACGTGAAATGAAAGCAAATTAATCAGCAGTGTTAGTTACAATGTTGGCAGCTACCCTCTCTTCCTAGATATGATATTGCGATAGGGCAAATGTAATTACTGGTAAACAGCACCTACTCGTTATTGACGATACCAAAGGAAATCATACAAGGGAACCGCGTATTTACCAGCTACTGTAAGTGGCACGGAAAAATTGTTCCTTTTCTTAGAAATTGAATAAAGAAAATTACAAACATATAACTTGTCCAATGGCGCTAGGTATTACTGTTTATTTTTCGCTATTGAGGGGGAAGAAAAACATTTAGGTATGTCTACCTACTTTTTTTCTTTTTTGCCATAAACACAAAAGCCCAGGTTTTCTCAACTGCTTTGAGTAGTATAGAGGGAAAGGAAATAGGTTGTTTGTCGTTATTATTTAAAGGAAATAATCCGTGAAAATCGAACACACATGAAGCAGACCGTATTCTTATAACTGACAACAGTTCTGTTGAAGAGGTAGACTTCTTGGTATTTTGCATAGCACGCAAATAAAAACACGTATAGTCGGTTCTCACAGTACAGTGGCGCAAAGAGAAAAGTAGTATAGAGCAAAATCCACACAAGAAGGAGAAATTTAAGCCGTTTCCATTTCGGTGTCCCTTTGCGCGAAGGTAGAGACGGAGAAAGGAGAAAATTGCACACAAAAAACGATGTGCCATCTGCTCCCAGCGTCTCCACTTTGATTGTGCCCAGCTTTTGTCAGGTTTACCTCATAAAGAAAAATAAATTGGGTCCAGAATGGAAGGAAAATGAGATTTTGTGTGTCGGGTCTACCATGTGATAGCAGTATAGCAGAATGTGGCAATGCATATTATTATCTCCAGTTTTAAGCCCGGCTTACTTTCCTTCTGTCCAGCTTTCAGTAGTCAGTGAAGGGAAGAACAATAATAACGTCATCAACTATCATCATCGTCATCATAGTTATTGGACAAAAGATGTCGTCCTGGATAGTCATCTGGAAAGTTGAGAATATTTTCACGGACCAGTAACTACTTTTCTCAGAGAACAGACTGGATGCTGCTATTTGGCTAGTTGCTTCAATGAAGCCGTCCTTGTCAACTTCCAGAATGCAAATAACGCCCAGATTGTGTGAAAACGGTTAAAATTCTGAAAGTACAATTGCCGATTCCACCATGATTTACTACCGTTGCTGATGGTGATGCAGCCAACCAAGAATTTAGCATTTATGCAGAAGCATTTTCACTGAGCAAGGCTGGCGACGCTTTTAGCTACACCCGTTATGATTTATATCCTTTTACCTATTATGTCATAAATCGGCATCTTTTCAAACAAAAAATGATTTGCTTAAGAGTAGAAGATATTGTGCAGACAAGCGGAGAAAACGATGTTTTAGTTAACAACCTTGACACGACGGGGAAGACTCAAATACCATTACAATCAGTTCTTTAAAAAAGTACTGATTGTAATGGTATTTCACGTAATTCAAGAACGCGACAAGGAAAATCTACAAACAAAATTATTTCTCGAAAAGGTGCATGTAGATTCGCATTGATTACATTAGTCAAATTTCACCTTCAACGACTATCAATCCCAACTTGTCCTTGCAGCTCAGCCGGAAAACGTTTTTACGGCAAAGAATGAAGGACAAGTCTTATAATGTTAGTCAACTTACCTTACATTTTAAAATACAAGTAGTAAATCAACAAAACCTTGATTTATATAGAGCATGTCTTGGCCACCGCACGCAGCTGGTTCTGCAGTTTGTCGCCCAAAAATACCACACGCGTAGCCGCATCATAAAAATATAAATTACAAAAAAAACTTTTCATTCAAACTAGCAAAAAACACTACCGTATCTTGTAGGAAATCACAGAAGAATATGTAGAATGCATGTTACAATATTATGTATGGTGACCAAATGGAAATGAGATTTTCATTATGAATAATACAAGCAATGATAAAGTGCGGGGAAGGCGATCATATTTTTGTAGAATTGCTGTTTTCATAGGAATCTCTGTTGATTTTTACGACTACTTGCAAAAATATTGCTGAAGGCATGATTCCACTGATTTGGCTGCCTGACCAACCAACAAGCCAACTATCGGTGATGTAGTCTCCACAACTAACTTTTGATTTTTGCTTGCATAAATAAAATCGTGGTTCTGCAAAAGCCCGTGAGCTTTGATAAAAAACAACAGAAAATGGAGGTTGTCGCGGTGTTAAATAAATGGCGTTGGTCAGAGGAAGAGAGAGAGAGTAAAATCACACTTGAACGGTCAACGAAGTACCCAACATCAACATTGTGGTCGTCGTCCTGATCAGCCCTACACCACGAACATGCAGTGCCTTCCAAGAGAAACGCCACACTCCTAGATAGCCTTTCACTGTTTACCGCACTAAAATCATAAAAAAAAATCCCTGTGTATATGCTCACACACCGACAACTTTTCACACAACAACAGAAGTTTAACAAATAATAATAATGGTTGGCACTGGCAGTAGAGTGAATGTTGTTACGGTAAGCTGAGTAGTATGTGTGATGTGAGACCCCGGCAACATTATTCTACTTACTTATTCCGCAGGGACAATAGGTAGTGGAATATGGTGGTCGGAACACTTCTAAAAGTCCAAACATTTTTTTNGCAGTAGAGTGAATGTTGTTACGGTAAGCTGAGTAGTATGTGTGATGTGAGACCCCGGCAACATTATTCTACTTACTTATTCCGCAGGGACAATAGGTAGTGGAATATGGTGGTCGGAACACTTCTAAAAGTCCAAACATTTTTTTCTTCTCTACTTTTTGCCAACATTCGTGTTTTATTTGTATACATCAGCCCATGTGTGCAGTGATGGTATTTAAGTTGTAGGTATGTACAGATGACGTGTATAGGTATATGATTTTTTTTCTCCTATTGCTCTCCAGTGTAGCGAAGTATTGTATTGTTTAGAAGAAGAAAAAAACAGGACAAAAACGTGCAACAGCAGTTTTTGCCATTTTCTCTTTTGGAAAATTTCATACAATTTGTGACACTAGAAGACTAGGAGAAAGAGAGAGAGAGAGAGAGAGAGGAGAGAGAAATAGTTAGGAGATATAACACGATAGAGGAACATTGTGTGTACAATGTTAGTGAGGATTTCACTTCTGCCCAAGCAACTTGGCTTGTTGGAGATGGCAAAAACCAACAACGAATGAGCTGTCAGGGATATTTATTCACTTTCTGCATCGTTGACCAGCAGAGCTGATGTTCCAGTACGTGCTATTCCCCCATTTTTCTCACAGTGGTAACCTACATCCTGAAAATTGTGGTGGATATGTACACTTCACGTTTTCTCCAGCTTGTACAAGTCAGTCAAGCCACTGCTCACTCCAAGTATACCTACATACTGGAGATATGTACAGAGAAAAAGAGAATATATGTACTTACATGGGTAGTAATATGTGGTTTGTAGCACCTCTCTGCCTTTCTCTCCAACTGATAGACATTTATTTCATGTGGTTACAGGGTATGAGATATATCCGGATTGGAGCAAATATATGCCTTATAGTGTCGTGTCATTATTTCATCATGGAAGCTGGGCGTATATGGTACTCGGGATTTAAAACCGAAAGGTTAAGTTCCTTCCTATTTTATGGAATGTTTGCTGTAGCTACGAGTAGGTTTGTCGAGGAAAAGCGCTCAACTGGTTAGACATGGTACGTACTACATACAAACCAACCAACCAGTCAGTCAGAGACCCGTAAGGATGGTCAGATGTTTCTGTGCGGTGGTGATCCTTTCGTGTTTAAAAGCAAGCATGACGATAATGATAGCTGCAGGGACGACAGCAAGCTACTAAAGCATGGCGTTATTATTACTACTACTATTATTATTATTAAGAGAAATTAATTGATTTCGGGTACTACAGGAGTACTACTTACCTATTACGGTTAAGTTGACTTTGGAGTTCCTTGTGGGTGATTTCAGAAAGTCAACACGACACCTATAGAGACCCGCATCGTTTTCACTGACGTTCTCAATCTGTAACGCAGCAGGTTCTGTCACCGTCCTAAAGTGAGCTCTTTCCCCGAGGTCTGGGTTCTTCGCATGAGTTCCAGGTCTATTTCGGCCGTCATAACTGATAATTAAGAAAAAACGAGAAAAATGAAATCTTGTTATGATCGCAGGATTACAAGCATCCATTTATATATTTTTTGTTTATTGTGTGTGTGTGTATCAATAAATATAAAAAATGATCGTTCTTATCAGTTGGGATAACTGGTCATTTCACAGTTGAATAGAAAGCAGAAAAATCCATGTACCGTAACAAAAATT
>JAHZNE010002881.1:0-14920 GCA_027744055.1 Callyntrura sp. NNG-2020 | reverse complement strand
TTGGGCGTCTTAGGTTTTAAATAACGCATTATTATTGTAATTAGCCATTTTCTTTAAAGCAGACTAAAGAATAGCAGATTACAGCATGTCAGTATTGTCAGTACACATTGTACATATATAGCCATGCACGATATGGTTAATAATTTAAGAAGAGTAATAGCCCCAAAACTAGAAAGTCGTTTACTAAACAGTCGTTATCTGCGACGATAATTACAGTTTTTGAATTCATGATCTCAAATGATAGTGGTAGCATTTAGCGGATAACCATGTTTTAATTATCGGTGATTTTGGTACACACAGTGATTGTAAAATGGGAGCGGTTTTTGTCTTCTCAACACGCAGCCTACAAAACAACCAGCCAGCGTGTTCACGGTTTGGCGAGAGATTTTGCTGTCGACTCTTAAATGTTTCGCAGGTTTAACTTAACCATATAATAGTTAACTAGCAGCGCGGATGCCAAGCCTAAAACAATAAAATTACCTTAACTGCTCCCCTCTCTCTCTCTGTCTCTTCGTCGTTTTCTCCCTCCTCCGCAGCGCTATTATCGACTTCTTTAATAGCTTACCTCACTCTAATTCTAGTAATTTGTTTCGTCAAGAAACAGGAAACTTAATAACAAACAGAAAATGACCGTGAAGAAGACAACGATGATGATGATGATGGTGTGCCAAACGCTCATTGATGGAGGTTGTATGAATTTTGAACAAAGTACACATAATATTACGGTGGTGTGGTTTATGAAGGTGTCAGATACTATACCAAATTTATTTGATGGCACTGGTGGCAATAAATTGTGTTCTTGCGTTCTTCTAATGGCCTGACTCTCAAGTTGCCAGTTGTTGTGGAGTGGACGGACCAAGAAAATTTATTCGACCAGTTCATAACTCACTGTCAAGTAGTGGTCGCCGTTGTCGGAGAGAGAGAGAGAGGAGAGACGATACCAAAACGTACTGTTTTCTCCTTTTTGCAAAGAAACACACATTCTCTGCAGAAAATCTCGAATTGCTTTATCGACAAATCAGAGAGCGGGAAAAGAGATAAGAGAGAGAGAGATGACCAATTTTTTAAAAATGTACTTTTCAAAAAAGTTTATCTGGCCTTCTGTTCGCTTTCACTAAATACATAGTATCCTCTCATCTCAGTAAAAAACCAACATGTTGAGGGGGGAAGTTTAAAAATTTTAACCACAAAAAAAAATGCCATCAAGCGATAAAATTAGGGCGACTTGATGATTCTTATCGTTATCTTTGCTAAAAACTCTGTTTACGCAGTAGTTAACTATTTAAAATCGAAAAAGCCTTTAAAAGTAATGGGCACCGCTTGAAGGGACGGTTAAAGCCGTGTATTCATGTCGAATTAGCGAACATTGATGTATTATCATCGTCCATTAAGCTGATGATTTGCTGATGAGTGGAGAGGAGAGGGAAGCAGCTCGTGTTTCCACTTGTGTTGCTTGTACCGTTCAGGCGTTCACTCGCGTCATTACACACTATTTTACTTTTTGCCGACAGATACCCATCTTCCTTATCATCGTCAAGATCGTCCTCATCATCATCCCGTTTTCGTCAAATAGCTCGAGTTTGTAAAAAGATGATAGTTTACAGCTCTCTTACTATTTTTAAATCCTCGGGGTCCTGTATCGCCGCTGGTCACTCATCTTTCATTTTATTTGATTACGTGACCACCATTATCGTTCCTTGTCAAATTCGCAAGATGATACATGATTCACAGCTGCTGTTCTTCGTCAATTGTCTGTTGTCGACGTGTAAGTTACCGTTGTTGCGTGAGCTGTACCCTCGCTCCTCCATTAAGCCTTGTGTATCGTCAGAGAAAAAAAAATCTGGCTGCTGCTGCTGTATACGTTTTGCGGTGATCACGATGAGTTTGTTCAACTGTCTAGTTTACTAATAAGTTGTAAAGTAAAGCTAGCATTCTTTTTGCTTCTTAGTATCATCAGTAGGCTTGTCGCTTGTCTTGTCAAGAAGAAAAGACGACAGTTCACGGGTGATCTTTGAGTACCGTTTTTGCAGGGCTAATGAACATTTGACACCCGCGGGACATGTTCACCATTGTCTGAGATGAGGATGATGATGATATGATTGACCAGCAGGAATTAATGAAGGAGCGTACAAAATCAATCATGTATTGCTTTGCCGTTGTGATTTACCGTTACAAGTCAAAACATATGGCCAGCCAAATATTTAGCGCATCATCATCATCATCATCAGCATTAGTATTGCTTACTTGAGTCATGCAGTTTTTTGAAGCAGCAGATGGTAATATGATGATCACCCTAAACTAATGCAAGAAGAATGCTCTCTCAATATTTCTCTCTTCTCTGATTTCATTAATTTGTTCCTTTCGTGTCGATTTCCCAATCGGCCGATTTTTTTTCTTTTCTCTTAATTTTCGTGTCTTTGTATCTTAAATCCCCGTTAACAATACACTGTCCAATCGCCGCATGCAATATGATCTTCACTGATATAATGACCAATGACGCTACGATGCGAATTGTGACAGAAACAACAAAGGGGACGACCTGAGAAAAAAATTTTGCAAAGAAATTTCTCTCTTTCTTATGGCATCGCGTATATGTATGAATAGGTGTAGGTTGCTGTCGATGTCGACGTACATTTTCTCTTTCGCGTCTCCTCTTCCTTCTCCTCCTCCACTCAATAGAAATGTTTCCCTCTCTCTCCCTACTATCTCTTTGCCCAACTTAAGTATTTCTTTTGACAAGGTGGTGTAATAATCATCCTCGTCGATGTGCATAATAAATGTGCAATTTCAGGTGTACGTATACATTCCCTTTGAAACGTTACTGATAAAGAGATGGGTGCTATATGAATTTCTTACGCTTCATTTGTTTCTCTCAAGAAAAAGAATTGACAGGGGAGAGAAGAGAGGAGAGAGAGAGAGAGAAGCATGAGATGCAAGATGCAACCGGATGGTGTACAAAAAACAACATGGCAGGTTTTTTCAGGTATATCTTTGTAGGCAATCTCGGTAATCTCTCTCCCGCTCTCTCGCCTGTTGTACTACAGCCGAGGCGACATGACAGGTACAACACAACAAGATGAACATAATGTAGTATTAAGCATATTAGATTAATATATATTTCTCGCGCTGTTGAAAATAAAAAGCAATTTGAGATGAAATGTAATCCGGTCAGGGGTAGTAAATCACTTAATCATAGAGTCGCCACAGCCAAAATACAGGCGTTGTTGTGGTTCTCTCTCCTCTCTCTCTCTCTATTGCCTACGAGAGGATAGGGGATCATACGATAAGGAATGTACATTTAGCTTTATATGTACAAGTTTGCATATTTGTGCAATATAATTTAGCCAAAACTATTATTAGTGACATACATACCTGAAGACATGAAGACACACAAACACACACGAGGGTGTTTGAGAGATGGTGTCCAATTTCTTGTCAAAAAATGGTAAAGCAATAACAATTCAGTAATAAGGGAATCATCTTATTTTGCATGCGATAATTTTAAACCAGCAGAAAAAATGCGCATGGGTTATAAATAAGAAAATTGAAAATAGAAGGAGCAGAAAAGAAACTTTTGGGAAGTGGTGCCAAGAAAGAAAAAAAACATTAAAATTTATGCATGCATAAATAATAATAGAGCAGTAGTTGTTGATGTTATTTTGGTGGTGTGACGGGGAAAAATGTACATATGCACACATGCACATTGTAACAATACGAGTTTGATTGAAGTCCTTTCAAGCAATAATAATAATAGGAAATAATAATAGTAATAATTGTGCATTATACATGCAGAAATGCACTTTCACGACATTTGTTGATCATAATCAGGCGGAAAATGGTTTTTCTTATTAAATCTCTCCAAAGAAATGACCACCAGAACGCAGGGCATCAGTTTCTAATATTAGGCACGTACTTATTTGCAATTTTTAATTTAATTAATGTTTAATTATAATTCCCACGTCCGTTCTTTGGTTAATTATAATGTGTAGTTAAGTCTGGAGAAAATGAACACGTCCATTACCAAGTTAATAGTGGTAAGCCAAGAAAATAAGTTGTTTGGTGTAAAAATTCTCCTAAGTTCAGCCGGATTTGTATCTCAAAAGTTGGCAAATTCTTGGAGGACAAACGACCTCAACGATTATTTCTAATACCGTTCCTGGTAATGACTAATGACGACGAATGGCGGCATTTTTGGGGAGAAAACATAATTTTCATAAATTCCATTGTGGGAACAACTGGCAACACACAAGCTTCTAAGACTGATGTGAGATGACAATATACGCTTCATCATATTCACGACCACGATGACGACATTATGGCAAGATTTAATGGAGACCCCCAAAAATTCTCTTTTTTCTTCTCTTCACCGGCACTACAATAGGTTATAATGCAATGGGAGGGAGGGAGAATAAATAATGCAAAAATATTTTCGCGTATTATTTTTTTTATATTATACACATTATACTATGCTATCCGCTCCACATTGTCACAGGATGGTATGCAAATTGAAACAAGAAAAGAAGAAAGGAACATAATTTTTTCTCTGTATCTCTGTCTCTCTCTCCTTTTTTTATTCACTCGTTGTGCGACTACTTATGACCAGCCGCGGCGCACAAGACACTTACATACGCATTTATGTACATTATATGACACGACTCATCATGAAAAAGGAAAAATGAGACTTGCAATTGGTTTCATCGTAGCCTCTGTCGTCGGCGTGGATCATCATCATCATCATCACCATCCCAAACAGTATTATCATATCATCTTATCAGCCAGCATCAAAGAGATGTATATATGTATATGTGTTTGCTCACAAACGCACACCTCTTTTCCTTGTGCTTACTTAATAATAAAATAATTTTCTCTTTTTTCAACTACAACAACAACAGCGACAATGAAAAAGATACGTGGCAATCAAAGTTTTATAAGCAGCAGCACTCATCTTTGAAGAAGGAGAGAAAAAATTTGCATTTCAAAGGGATTTTGTGAGAATTATGGGGAGTTAAAAGGCATCAGCATTTTAAGAGGAAGGGAGGAATGGATTACGCACACGAGAGAAAGTGGCATTGGAAGATGTACTACGCTCAAAAATACGAGTAAAAATCATATAAAGCAGCAGAAGAACAACAATAACCCCGCCGCTTACGACATGATGACTACTACTTCGTGGAGAATTATTGCGTATTCAAAAATACGCAATAAAAATCTCTTGCCGACTGTCCGACACGCTTGGTAGTGAAGATGATAAAATAATAATGAAATCTGCAGACAAAAAATTGTTTCTAGTCTGGTGGCAATTTTTTTTTAATCTTTCGAAATCCCTGGGTTAAAAAATTTCACATTTTTCTCTCCTGTTTTGTTGCTGTTGTTGTTCCAATAAAACAAGGATGACGGAACGTGAACGTGTAAAAGAAACAAGAAATCTCCGCCCTTTTTATACCATATCGTTATTATGATGACTATCACCACCTATTATGCGTGTCGTCCATTTTTTTCCTCCTTGTTTTGCATTGTTGTCAACAAAGTTGAGAAGCGCATTGGCATTTCAGGTGGGTTGGAGAGGACGTGATGGTTATGATGACGATGATGATGATGATGATGACGAGTTTGATTATGCGAACAATCAGTTCATCATAGCGCCCCTTTTACACACATTTACCACGCGGTACTTCATTTTCTCTTAACAATTCGAATATTTTTTTGGCATTGTATCACATGTCTATCTTTCTCTTCCTAACGTTCTATTAAAACGGTTAGTCCACCGTCAACCGTTATTACAAATCACCTAAATATCTTAATAATTTTTGGGCTGCATCCTCCACTCAAACCCACACAAAGCAACAATCCAACCCGTCATAATTTTCCGTCAAGGAAAAAGTCAAGCCTGTCATGGGGAACGCGTAACAATGGTCACACGGGGCAGATGCGGCGATATGACGATTTGACTTATGCGATTGCAAATCGCTACACGACACGGTCGCGTCGGTTATTTTAAGACGATAGATGACGTCGAGTGTAACCGTTATCCCCCCAAAGAAAAAGAAACAATCGGGAAGTATGGCCCAGCTAATTCCTTTCTATCCCTTGGATAATTTCCCCTTTAAAATTACCACTTCAACCGTACCATGCAATTAGCGCGTGTTCAAAAGTGTCAATGCTGCGTATTGATAAACTCGCCGCGCCACACGGTGTGTCTCCCTCCTTTTGTCTCATTCCTTCTCGTTCCTTTCCCTCTCCTGCCGCAAGGGAAATAAAAACAATCGCCTATTTTTTTCCTCCTCCCTCTCTCTCCACCCTAATTGATTTCAATGAGCACAATTGGGTCTTCTCTCAAGCTACGTCGTGTCATTGTTATTTTTACGCTTTTCTCTATATAAGTACCGAACTCTTATGTATTCACGGGCATAATTAAAGAAAAAAAATGAAAAGGCCGGCTTGCTTGCACGCATGAGGCATGATGACGTATCTAATATTAGGTATCTTCCCTCTGCAAATATAAAATCTCTTTTTCTCCTTCATGATAAGGAGCAAAAGGAGAAGAAGGTTGCGATAGAGGAAAGGACACCCTACATTTTCGTTTTTTTTTTCAAGGATCCAAAAGTAACATAGCGTCCACCACCCTGCTTGAAACACACAATCGCAACAATCAACATTGTACAACAACGTATAGGAAATATACCTACCTGGTACAATACAGTAATATGCCCATGTCTACTTTACATATCATTACATTGTTAAGCTGCTGTTGGCTCTTTGCTCGTCGTCGCACTGCGTTTTGGTCGTGTACAATTTTTGTTTTCATGATGACTCTATTAAAACACAATTGACGAACGAAAGTGGAGCTATTATACACTTTAATAATTTTTTGAGAGAATACCAGCTATTTAGGGACCTGTCTCTGAGAGTACCCATCATCATCACCCAAGTAGACGCAATAATAACATGCAAAATGGAAATATCTAGATAATAGTAGGTACCTATACCCTCTCTTGACGGATCTTGAAAAAACCTACTTTTTTTTCTATTTTCAACAAAACTTGTCTTTTCTCCCAATTTTTTTCTGCTTTCGATCTAAAGTAAAAATACCTGTCTATATAAAGATGATGCTAATGTTAACGTCATTATTATCTTGACATAGTGGAGCAGCAGAGCACACAAGGGCTGTAGTGTCGCTGTGGAAGATGACAATGAATGATGATGATGATGATGATCTTTTTAAAATATCTCCCTGTTCACCTCGTCCTCATCCCCAGCTACAATCAGAAAACAACAATCACGCCACTACAAATCTGCAATTGTAGTAGCAAAGGGAAAACGAAAATCAAGCAGAAGTCAGCGTGGGTGCACTACCACCACCGACGCAGGGGAGAGAAAAGCACGCACATTTTTACTTAGGCTACTGTTATATGTAATAATGGGACAAACATTGTCATCGTCGTCATCATACTCGTCATCATTAGTATGGACCGCTGTGTGTTCGCCATCAACGAACCACGCAGTTGTTGTGTGATTATGTCTCCTCACTTTATCATCATCAACACAGCATATTAGCATTTTTTTTAGCAAAGTCAAAAACAACTTAAGAGGGGCACACGTACACGGGTTCACCCTCAGTCATCCCATCATTATCATCAGCAACGGCAGCAACAACAACAACAGCGCCGTCATTATATTACGAGGATGCAGTTTTTAAGAAAGCCACGGCAAGCCAAAAACAGCAGAAAAAACAAAAGCTGAAAAATGTAAAGCTTAATTTACTAATTACATGTTATCGTTCGAGGAGAGCTGTAGACTGCAACGTTTTTAGGCATTTTTTGAATAATGATGATAATCTGGCGTTGTCGTCGAGGAAGAGAGAAGATGGGTATAAAAAGAGAATAATAGTAAATGAAAAGTAAATCTTTTTAAGAGGAATAAAAAATTTGAATTTGCATTTTAAAAGGGATACAAAGGGTATTATTAAGAAAAGAAGAGAATGTGGGGTAAAAGGGATGTGGGTTAGTACTAGTGGCCCTACAGTCTAAGCAAACCTCTAAAGAGTATGTATGTATGTAATATGGGAATCTGGACCAGAGAGAAGTGACTAGAAAAAGTAAAATAATGTGCAGGATAAATGTAGCAGAAACTGATTTTTCGAGTTGAAAAAGGAGGAACTTTGGTGGAATCACGTACATTTGTACACGTAAACCAGGCAGGTATCTCGGTTCCGGCCCAATTGCATAACGAAATGTGGCTAGAAACAGATTAAGGATGTTTTTCACTCGAGAACTGTACCAGGTAATAAACAAGTACACACATACAAGACACTACTGCCCTGTCTTACTTTTTTTCTTGAGTGAGAGAGATTTTTGCAAAGTCATTTTTTTGTGCATACACAACAACTAACGGGTTTATTTTCTCTGAGAAGGAAAAAGATTTAGAATGGGAAAAGCTGTTAAAATTTGAAAATGAGCAACACCATAACGTAATTATTAGCTGCACTGCCTATGTGTTATTATTTATTATGCAGTTTTTAATTACTTAATTATCTCGAGAGAGGAATTTAAATCTAATTTGGGCCTTGAGGCAGCAAAAACAAGAACAGTGCACAATAAGAAGACACATAAAACTGTTTTGTTCGTTGTTGTTTATTTTTAGAAAATAAAAAAGTGTTACGTAAGCAAAGCAGAAAAACAAGCCAGCTGAAAGTAAGTAATTAAATAAATAAAAACACACTTTTTAGGTAAGTCATCATGAGCAAATGAGCAGACCTATTGGCTAATTAAGGCGAGTAATTTTGAAGGAAATTGTGGAAAAACAATAACAAGGAATACTAATACTAATAATAACGCTCACGACCATCATAATCGTCAGAGGGAAATACGAAGAGGATAAATCAAACCTTTGCTGCTGCTGCTGCTGCTGCTGGTTGATTACTTGTTGCGCTTTCTTGATCATCAAGATTCAAACTTGTATCGCTGTACTACTCAACTGGCCAAAGTTAAATATACACGGCCGCGTTTTTTGAGGGTTTTATTTCATCCAACGCGAAACAGGGAACAATTCAAGCGGATTATGTGTGGTACAGTGGTACTGAATGAAAGATGGCATATTATGGAATTTGAAAAAAAATTCTTTTGAAAACGCAGGCAAGCGGTAAGGTCATGCGTGGTTGCAGAAAATCTCGATATATATTTATAACGGATGTTGGTAAAAAAACGATCGTTATTCGTAACGATAATAAAAGCTTATCAAGAGTGTAGCCTGGCCGTGGCCGTGTAGTCACGTAATACGCATTTCGTTAACAATTTTCTTGTATGTAGAAGGTAGAAAAACAAGTAATAAAAGTGATGTTTACAAGCAGCACATCAATGTAACACACTCGGCAACGGCTACTGTAGTACTGCAAGTGTTTTGCACTTGTACTGATTGAAGAGATTGGCATTTTTCTTGAAAACTATTTGGGGGATGGGGGAAGAATTTTATGAAGTGCGCAGAGAAATACCGACAGAGATATGAGGTGTGAAACAAGCCCATCTATATAAGGCAGTATAGCAGTGGCGTTGCTGGCTTTGCTATGCACGGTAGATTAAGATTGCGCGGGTAGTAATTTGGTTCAGCATTTTGAATTGTGTCATAGCCATGTTGCTGTTGGCTGAATTACTTGTCATTTCGTTCTGATTAGCAAATCTGCTATAAAATTTTATTGTTGATTTGTTATACGTTATTGCAAGTAATGACCAACCCCATTCAATGTTGTATGACCCACTGGAATTTTAAAAAGGGCATTTTTACGGTACGGTACATCAACGAAAATAATTGTTGAGCTTCTTCAACCTTTCTTATAACTCAACCTTGTATCGAGCGTTTTTCTACATACACGTAGGATGATGTAGTTAGTAGACTCTGTATTAGTTTTGGTTTTACTTATATCTCAACTGCAAGCACCTATTTTCATGTAGACTGTACCCCTGCACGTCAAATTTAAGAAAATGTCGCTGTACTTAAACAGAAGCAACGTCCGTAGAATAAACGTTTATATTGCCCAATTTAGGTTGTCATTAAATATTTTACGCAAATAATGAAATTGCTACAATTAAGATCATTTAATACCCTTATTCTACACACTACGTTAAAATCGCCTAAATTAAAATTGTCCATTGTACTCATTAATTTACACAAACGTCTATTATACTGTTCTTAGTACCATATTTCCTGTGGTATTTTCAAATTCGACGACCGTTTAAGAAACATTATGGATATTTCGTAATCAGTGTACTCCACCTCTGTCACAATATTAGCCAGCGTTAAAATTTGAATTACATACAATATTGAGTGCCCCTTGCCTTTTGCATCTTCCTTATCCCCTAACCCCTAGTTATTCAAGACACCATCATTTTGATCTATTCCATTTTCCTTTAAGCTTACTAGGTCACGTACGTATGCACAGCTCATGTGTGACACATTCCTTCTCTCGTTTAGCATCATTTACCAATTATGGCGAGAAAATGTTCGATAATCAGTGTACTTATATCTACCCCCGTAAAATTTACTTTAGTTTACACGCAGTCAGCTCAAATCTGTCGATATTACCCGATGATGCTGATGAGGCCGTCTGCAGGAAAATCAAGATAAGGATGGGGATGTCATTTATCAGTTGCAAACAAGAATCTCAGTAGTACCGCGGCATGTATCGCGTGAAAAATGCTATTATGTATGTAACTAGTGTTTTTCGCTACTGTTGCCGTCATCAAAGTCAAAATCCCCACGACCGCTAAAAAGTTTTACAACGGATGCGCCCGCGCGTGCTATACGGGGCGATGCCGGTGTATAGTCACAATTTTCTATAATTTATAATCATAATAATTCATATCCCACAGAAAGATTCCGATAGTAGTACAGAGTTTATCGTTGCAGCTTAAATCCCCTCACAATTGAATACAAATTACTACACAACAACGTACGTAATAATAATTGCTTTTGATGTTGAAGAATAAAAAAAATACTGCACCCAGTAACACAGA
Source organism: Callyntrura sp. NNG-2020 (assembly GCA_027744055.1). Classification (NCBI taxonomy): domain Eukaryota; kingdom Metazoa; phylum Arthropoda; class Collembola; order Entomobryomorpha; family Paronellidae; genus Callyntrura; species Callyntrura sp. NNG-2020. The sequence goes on along the minus strand of JAHZNE010002881.1, from coordinate 3,914 downwards.
AGCTGTGAGAAGTACGAGGGAGAAAGAAACAAGGATAAAAAATGTCAGGCAGGATGTACACTAATAATTTATGCAAAAGAATATGTTTTTATTCATGCCATCATGCTGTTTGTTACTGTCGATGATGATGATGACTGACCGGAGGTGGCGGTGCAGATATTGTGGTTACAAACACACACAGGTGTTGACCACCACCGCACACACAAAACATGTAGGTAGGACACTATAATTCTTGAAGGGAGCTACTATTATTATTATTATTATTATTATTATTATTACTGCGTATCCTTATAAGCTGTAATAACGTCGACATAAACTAAATCGCCGGCAGTTGTAAGGGAAAATGTTAGTAGCAAAACAGTCTTGTGGTATGATTTGATTTTGCAAAAAAATGAGGAATTTTTTATTATTATTTTGCCGCTGCTGATGAGTTTGTGTGTGGTACTGCTGTTGTCAGAATAGTTTTAAATGTAAACGGGGGAATGGAAGAAGAAAACTAAGGATGATGATGATGATGATGACGACGACGACGAAGATAGTAGTTTGATGATGATAAGGAAATTGCGGTGGTAATGACGGGAGCTGAGAGAGTGATAAATTGACTGGGTGCTTTGGTGTGTCTGTATTTCACATTAAGTTGCTTCAATTGCGTGCAAGGGTTGAAGATAAGAAGGATGATGATGGTGGCAAAATATGAGAGCAGAGGAGAGAAATAAGCTGAATTTATTATTGTTTTCATGAAAAAGGGGAGGAAATGGGTCAACCGATTACGATGATGATTATTATTGTTGCTGTTGCTGCTGTTGTTGTTGTAATAATAATAATAACCACACATAATAAACATTTTTACGGGTCACGGTTATAGTGCATTAGTAGCAGGAGCGTAGCAAAAATGTAAATTATTATGCAGTTTTTAGTAGTTTAGATTTAAAGTAGGCAATCCTGATGATAATGAGTTTGAGGGAACGGATGGATACTGAGATAGACAGATAAATAGAGGGAATCAAATGTGAAAATAAGATAACTCTGAAGGTAAAGACGAGCATGTGTGGGGGGAGATTAAGAGGTCATCACGGTACACAATTAAAAAATGTTAAATTGCTTATTTATCTGTTTTCGCAAAAGCACATTATTAATTGGCCATTAGCATTTTGTAGAAAAAATAAAAAGTGCATTGCATAGGTCATAGATAGAGTAGGGACATGTGTACTTATTGTTTACAGCAGAAAGTTAATTGCAAATGCATTTTTAATTAATTAAACAATAGAAAATTGAACTGAACACCCGTAAGGGAATAAACACCTCCTCTGAAAACCATTTACGCAGCTGCAGTTGTTGTAATTTCGATTTTAAAAGATCAAGGCCACCGACTTAATTACTTTTTCCATAACTTCTGCACACATAATGCAGCGCATCATTAGAGCGAATATGTTTAAGGGGTTTACCTTCATCACAAATAATGTGTTTGTTCAGTAAACTTACACTGAACGACGTTCCTCCTTATCTATCCCACTAATTAAATCACTTTGTAAAACAAAAGGGGACAAAAAATTTAATGAAACCGGAAGGAAGTGACAATTTCAAAAGGAAAAATAGGCAATGATAATCACCCTATTCATAATAATAATAATAATAATTGGTTGGACTACTACTTAATTATTAGGAAAATTATTGTGACAAAAACATCAGCAGCAGCAGTGGTGACAGCGGTGCACACGACCAAAACTGTAGAAAAATAAGTAATTTTTCCTATGGAAAGAGACATTCACTCACGTTTTTATTCTTATATATTCCTTACCTACTTGTTTAATTCAAGTTGGTAGGTTAATATTATTATTGTAGCGCAAAATATGACGCAAATTCTGCTGGGCACACAGCCAGCACCAAGTGTACACTGCAGTAACAGGGGAGTTGTCAGCCCCTTTGTCAATTGTCATATATCAGAGTGTTATGACAAGGATTACTCGGAATGAGAGAGAGTACAATTACAAGACAAATTACTTGAGACAACTTTCTCATTCAACAACAAATAAAATTGTTGTACAAAAATGCGCTCATTTTCATTTATTTTTTTCTCTGTGCGCGGCTGCTGCTCCCTCTCTTCACCCGTTTTTGTGTGTAAGCACATAAATATCATATCATTCGTATCAACAATCGTCATTGTCGTCATCGGCACTCTACTCACATCGTAATCATTCTCATCGTCATCCCCATCCCCAGCCAACAGAATGGTTTTAACGAAGAATGTACAGAATTATTATTACCCATTATTACGCATTTTGTACGCTGCTGCTGCTGTTGCACTACTACACTACACTGCTACTGCTGCTGCCAGGAATGTGCTCAATTCGCTCAGGTGTAAAACACAATAATAGTAAAAGAGTCAAAGCGCGTTTCTGTTTCATTTCTCTGTGAGAGGGAATCAGGTAATTCTGTAATTTTTATTCGTTTGCAGCGACAAACTATAAAACACATATTCATCTAGGGTACTTCTCTGTACCTACCATAAACTTCCTTCCTTTTGACATTTTATTATTTTTTCTGGGGAAAAATGATAAATAATGGTGTTTCTTTCTTTCATGTAGCAGCAGTTTTTAGTAGTGTGCGTTAGCTCATCGTCGTAATAATAATAATAATAATAAACGATAACATAAAATGACAACGGCAACGACTTGACGAACGAGAGTGTGGAGTGTGTTTATAAAATAGTAAATGGCACATTATATATATTTGTGTTAGCGGAGGCAAGTAGTAGAGAGCAACATAACATGAATGACGACAAACCCCATTTTGATACAACCGCCGTACCGCCGCGAGACGATATGATAGGAGAATGACAACGATGACGGTGTGACGTGGCAGGCATTTTTATAGCGGAGATTATGGATAACCTCTAGTGTAGATCGTTACACACGTGATAAGGGCTAAATCACCTGTAAAATTTTAATGTCCGATAAGAACTAACTTTTGAAGAGGTCGTAATCAGTAATCGCGAGACGGCGGTACATGACATCGCCACTTGCGGTAAGAGTCCCAAGTACCAATCTCACACGACGATGACTACGTAAAAGATAGTAAAACGTCTTTAAAGACGATTTTTGTCATGTTTAGGTACATCAGGGAAGGTTACACAGGTAGGAGTACTTTTTTGTCGAAGGAGACGGATATATGCGCTAATTTATAAAGAAAGTGGTCTTAATAGTTTCTGTTTTGCAGTTGAATGACAGTTTATTTTACTTTATAGACGTATAGTGTTAAAGTGATAATTGCTCACCGTTTTAAAAATTACTCGGCACATGTAAAATTGTTCAAAATGCTTGAAATATTATAATTATATGCACCAATTAAACATTAATGCTATCTCGAAGATGGAAATGAAGAAGGATATGAAGTTTACTGTCTGCATTGCATTGTTTTCGTTTGTTAATTTGATAACAAGGATTGGGGCCCTTCATCACGGAAGACTCTCAATGTAGCGGCTAATGACAAATTTGAAATTGAAAGTAAAAAATGAATGAAATTTTTATTTTTCGAATCACTAGCATCTGAGCAGAAGTATATTTCTCGGTATTGATATGGAACGGCCCCGTTTGCCACTTTTTAATTGGAAATATTGCAACGATTCGAAGGAAAAGTAAATGAATTGACAGGTTGATTACAGTTTGGCCAGCTCGTTTTGTTTTTCATTTCTTTTTCTTTCTCTTTTACCATTTTTGCGGTTGTGCTTCACGGGTCTACGGAATAAAGTATATTATTATTGTATTTTCTTGTCATTATGAACTACTCTACTGATTAGTCTGATGTCCGTTTGACAGAAGAAAAAACTACAACAACAACAACAACCGACGATTCTCTTCTTCTTCTGCGTCTGCTTAATTTCCTACGGCGGAAATCGTTAAAAAATAGAAGAAGAG
>JAHZNE010002880.1:0-28187 GCA_027744055.1 Callyntrura sp. NNG-2020 | reverse complement strand
GTAAGGCCAAATAACAGCGAGCCAGCGTGTGCAGAGAGCATTTTAATGTTAGACATTTTTGATCAGGGCATTTTATGTCGTAGGGCATTTTTAAATAGGGCTTTTTCCATAGGGCATTGTATGATTTGGGCATTCTTGGTTTCGGTCTTCTATCGTACGACCTTCACAACACCCCATTTACAGTGTTTGGGAAAAACTTAATCTCCATGAGAATGCAACCAACCTTACCTTAGATTCTATCTATATAATCTAACAGAAGAAATACAGCGGGGCACACCGTTGATAGAAAACAGCAACAGCATATCCGCCGATACAATACGATGACATCAACTATTCATGAGGAGTCAATGTTCTTTGAGCATGAAACCATATACTATCGAATTTTGAATCTGCAAGGGCATATATTTAAATTCCCTCATTCGTATATTTGATTAAAAAGTGGACTTTCATTTTTGTGTATAACAATAAGAGTGGAAGTACTACTGGGAAAGGGTAAAGAAAGGCCAAATGAAAGTTCATTTGGCCATCCAATCAAGTCGAGGTAATCAAGATTGATACAGTACAATGGTGGACTGTGTGGCCAACAATAATATAAAACTGGTCGTACATTTGTCTACAGTATTCCTACTTTCACGTATGTCTATAGGTCATATAATATAATGCTACTGCCTAATCATTCCCCTGCTGTTACATTCACAGCCAGTTAAATGCTTCCTTCTGTTACCTGGTCTAACTCCTTTATAGCTCTACAAAAAGCCCAATGTTCGCAAGCAATTACATTCGATCTATTGTACTTTTTACTCTAACGTCTCATAAGACAGGTTTCTTTACTAGATTGTGTATATGCCTGTCATAATAGCACACGTTTGCTTATATACGACCGTTCATGCAATATTTATAGTTATTTTGCTAAAGTTGAAAGTAAGTCTATTGTATTTCCAATGGGCTAGAATATAGCACCCTATTGTACTAGTAAAGTAAACAAACACTACTTTTATGCTGTAAGAATTTTAAGAGAAAGAATTTTTTCTAATACTTCGCTTTCCCTTTTACCCCTGTCCATAAGCCCTTTTCGTAAACAAAACTGTTTCTCAGTACTGGAGCGGGTGCTTTGGGTGCAAAAGGACGGCCAGCTAACGAACTGTCGTGTAAAGAACGTTTTTAGAAACGCGGGTATTCTGTTGGTTGTGCATTCTTATTTCTTATCTCGTAATTTTTAATAGTAATCCTTAGCCCTGCAATTAGCAAATATTCTTTCATGCATATGCCCTTAGTTTTCTTTCAAGTGTTCTTCTAACCATGCAATCGGATTTCGACGGAAAAGTAAACATGGAAACAATGGCTTTCATGCTACTACATATTTACATTGGTCTGCATATATGCTCCAAGTTATACTGTACGGTGCATGTACGCCACACATATTTAATTATTAGAGAAAACTAGATAGTTTAAACGTATGAGTTGATTCTTACCGTTCCTTTTATTTTGACGACCACAAGTTTGATCACCTCTATATATTCAGCAAATAGCAGAACTCACAGAGGCGCTAAAGAGAAACATGGAGCGTGAAGAACGTCGGAATTAGTTCAAAGTAGTTTTGAATTGACGTGTTGTATGTTGTAAAAAGTGGCACTAGTATTCACTGCTCATACGTTATCGTGTGCGACAGCACTGTGCTTGATGAACCTATGTTACCCCAGTATTGTAAAATCGCCCCACCTTACCACCTCAAGTTTTCTGGATTGCTGTTATGATAGAATAAATTGCAAAACTAGTGTGCACAGTATTCCAGTATAGGGGAAATAAACCGGTAATTTGTCGATATATTTCGTTTCAACGTTTCATTTAAACGAATCACTACTTGCAGTCAATGACACTACTTTATTACAGCGGCAGCAACAGTTTACTATTTCTCCGAGACAGAAGATAAATGTGGAAAAACGGGAGTCGCATTCCGTTTGGATATGAATTTGCAAGAAGACTGCGTGGCGACACAGCTTTTTTACTTCTTCTTATGAGCGCACATCACTACTGTTAACACCAGAAAACACTTGCAACACCAATAAACAAAGTTCTGCGGGATACTCTATTCTTATCATCCAACGTATTCCATATATTCGTATCACGGAAAATAACGTGTGTGGAGCTCCTCTTTCACTCTGTTGCTTCCTACGTGTCCTCTTGGCTCTTTATGCAGCACACTTGTTCAAACCCCTTTCACTCGCGAGTACATAGTGAAACCTGGAAAAGCCCTGAGACAGGCAGAAGAGCGAACAGGCGAGAGAGTCGAGAGAAGGAAAGAGAGAGAGATGGGGAGCGAGAGAGAGGAGCAGCAGTTGTTGTAATAATGCGATGTTGAGTGAGTAGTAAAAAGGCATCATGCAGAAAAGAAAGGAAGAGGGGAGCAGCACGGTTGGCGATGGTGAGGAAATGTATGTACCTCTCGTAATGGCTGGAGAAGTACCTTATAAGCAACTAGATATGAGTTACGCGGAAAGACAACCCGATATATTTATTCATTATAAATGTGTGTATCCGCGTAGTAGGTACAGCTCACCGAGTAAAGTTGCATCGCAATCACAATCATTTTTATAAAACTCCTAAAACGCCTTTATGACACTAGTAAAAGTACTAAGGGCACCAACAATAATAATGACATGGTGGTGTGTCTTAAGCATACTCACGAATATAGGCGCAGTAGGGGTAGTAATAGTTGAATAATAGGAGAAAGCGAAAAGTAGAACCATAAATATATACACGAAGAATAAAGCAGATCCATGTATACTTCTAGTTTAACCGTAAGCAAAACACAATATATACAACGCAATAAAAAACCTGACGGCTCTACTCCTCCCCCTCTTCCTAAGCGTATGTATAATGTGAATCGGTAGTGGTGATTCTAGCTGTGGTGGTTAGAAGGTTGGAAAAGTGAGTAGTGAGTTTATCTTACATACACGATGGCTCTAACTAATTCAGCTCTGAGAAGAGAAGGAGTACGAATATAGGACGATGCTCATCGGTGGCTGTTCCTGTTGTGTTTGCATGTTCATCGCTTGATTCTATTTCGTGTGCGTTTACGTGTGTGTCTGGCTATTTCCTTTGGAGGAAAACTATAAAGACTAATATCCAGACTATCCTACAACTGGCAAGAGAGTGGGTAGTAGATGATGTTATATCGATTCGAAGTTTCTCTCCTTTCTCTTCCCGACTTTGCCCCTTTTGCATTTCGCCTGTGCTTCATGTGTGAGCACTTGATAGCAAAAATATTGTTGTAGACGTCTACAAACACTACTCCTTTCACTGCCATCACTCTGGAATGCTGTATGGAGAAGCTGTGATGATGACTACGTTATGTGCCTATCAACTATGTAAAATTTACCATTTATATCCAATTTTACGTGTATGTTGTCATATAAGAGGCATTAAAAGCATCGTGCTCAAGATATACAAAAAGCAAATACGCCAGAGAACAAAAAACGTTCGTCTATAACATTTTGGTTAACTCTATCATCTTCAGTCAAGAGATGATTACATCTCATTTGTTTGTATCTTCGAGTAAAAGGTTTATTACCTAGAAGCCTACTTCAAGTTGCGACGCACTCCTAATGCTAAGCTGATTTATTAAGCCTACCGGGTGTGTGGAAGAATTGGAATTATTCAATGAAAGCAGTTAAATGATTTAGTACTTTTCCCATTGCTAGCTTATTTAGGTGGAAGAATCAAAAAAGTATAATGAGCAAAGTGTTTAATAACATTTTAAATTCGTCGGTTGGCTTTATTCGCAAGTTGGCATGCCCCAAAGAGAAATCTCTAAAGCATGCCACAAAAACATGCAGTCACAAGACATCGACAAGATTGAATATTAAAAGAAATTACAGGTAAACTACAGGCGAATTCCATCTTAAAATAAAGAGTGGGCATTATAAATTATATAGAATGAACATTGCACTGGAATGATGCAATACAGAAGTAACGGTTAATCGTTAACATAGTAATCATTGCAAAGTACAAATCTGTATTACAAAATACATATGCGTATTTTATCCCCCTTGTACAGCTTTGGTGGTCATGGAACCGTTTAGTAGTGATAACGTTCAGTCATGGGTTTTGCCAGTACAGCACTGCCAGATGAGTAATCAGTTTGTATCAGTGTTTTAGCCATTTGATAATTACATGTGATATAAACTCTCGTGGTGCCATGAGCTTCTATCGACCACAAAATGTCTGTTAGCTTTCTCGTGTTTTCTTGAGTGTTATTTGCTTTTCCGTTTGTATCAAATGAACTTAAAAGCACAACTCGGATCGGATACACACTTATGTATAACAATGCGTTCTTATTTTACACCGCTTCAAGATTCATGAGTAATATCATATTTTATTCTTGTACGTACTGCAACGGATAGTGAAACGAACTTTTTACTGAAATCCATTTAAAAATGGTAAAAAAAATTTGAGTTATATTTATGTGGCCCTTGGGAGGAAAACGGCATGTAAAATTCCAGATGTGCGGATTTTCTTCTCACTTTCTTCAAGTAACTTGGAGTTTGTTAAGAAGTATCGAATAATGGTCTCTTGTGAGAATTACAAATGTGAGCGCATTATTTTGCATTGTAATGGAATGAATTCGAGGGAAAATGTACAAGCGACATCAGATTGTAGACACACACAAACCTAGCGAAGACACAGTGTGTACTGTGTACCTGAACACGTATAAGCCATTATAGCAGCATTGTTTGTTGATATCTTCTTGTTTGTTTCATTTGGTTTCTCCTATTTCAAATGGAACTAGCAGCATTGGCAAGACAACGCAATGGTGAAAGTAGATTGTAGAAAGGCACCGTTATCCGCAAGTGAGATGGTAACTTTAGATGGGAAAACAGCTCATCAACCCATCCAACATTAGTATTTAGTAGAAGATTTTAAAAAAGTGAAAAAATGCCATCTATTCTACGGAAAAGTGTCTCATGATGGTAATCATTTTGAGAACATGAAAATTCATTTCACTTTCATTCCACCAAAGTATGCTTATAAATATAGTTAGCGTTTGGATAATGAAGTACGTAGTTTCAAGCTATAAGTGAAAACTTTGGTAATACGTGGGTATCTCGACAAAAATGGGTTGCAGAAACTCTTATTAGGAGTCGCAATTATTCGGCGGAAAACGATCTCCCAAAAAAAGGTATCTTTAGCAACTGACTGAAATTTGATACGCTGTTTTATGCAAGGTTATGGTATTGTATAAAGTTACCATGTCGAATGTACGGAGAAAGTTTAAGAATGTTAAGCGCTAATACCAGATTTTACTTTTTTCATTTGGGAGCTACAGTATCATTGAAAACATAAAAAGCTGTATACTTATGTGCAGCATGTCTCTTATTTTTATAGTTCTCTAAAGTTGAATATACTTTTTTTCGTCCATTTATAATTTTCTAACTAATTGTATGCTAAAGCGTGTTACAGAAGTCTAACGACTAGTCTATATATCTCGTATCCAGTAATCTATATTACTTCGAGTCAATTATTTTGTGAATCTACATACGATTTACGACAGAACAGCAACAACAACAAAGGTTAATCAATTTGAATTGACCAGCAGGTAGCAGGTGCTTTTACGAAACATTTGTTTTTGAATTGGGTTAATGTGCGCTTCCCAGTTTTTCATGTCAGTTAGAGAGATCTAAGTTGTACAAGCATGAATGCGTAGACCCTTCCAATGAATTGTTGCATAGTACGATCACGGTAAGTGAGCTTAGCTTGAGTGATAGTTGTGAATGAAGGACATTTTAGAATGATATTCATATTTCATATTTAATTCATTGAATCACTACTGACGACGACCTGAAGACTGATTATATTGAAATGTGTTTATAGGACACAACCTACCAGATATATTGGAAACTTCATATTTTGTTTTTTCTCCACAATAATAGCTATTTCGAAGCTTTGAACTTTGTCATAACGGTAGCATTCTTGGAGTCGAAAAAACGCATTTTGAAAAAGATCTTTTCTTACCCGTTTCTCTTGTGATACAGACGGAAGATATAAGCGAAAATATGAAGACAAGACTTAAAACAAGAATACGAAAACGAATTATCTTATTTCATATGCTATCGCTCTCGTCCGTACATCTAATCTGAGTAATCAGACTTCTATAACATCCTTTAGATTAAGTAGAAATATTTTTCTACCATAGATAAAAAGTTTAAACGTAACAAAAAGGGGTATTCAGTGTGAAAATGATTCTTTCTTTGAATAATGGTTTTTGCATCGACGTATAGCGTGCCCTGATAACATGCCTTAACAGGGAACGATTTCTTAACAAGACCATGAAACAACTAAACAACATGGTGGGTCATGTCCCATGCCAATGGTTGTTTTTGTAGGTCATATTAGGTCAGTCAAAAGAACTTCAAGAGATCCATCCAACGTAGTCAATTAAACGGACAACGCCAAAAAATCCCAAACAAGCACCTTCAATAGATGTTCATAAAAAAGTGTAGTGTATAATGGTGCACAAGATTACAATAATTGCATTGATTGTGTTTTCAATGAAATTGATGAATACGATGTCTTCCGTGTCATACATTGCATATTTTAGCAAAAAATAAGTAAAATATACAAAACTGAAAAGAATTTGAATACAATAAATTATTGCGACCGAATTGTTTGCAAAATGCGTAGCTTATCCTTAATATTGCTCACATACCTCCGTTATAATTCTATCTTTACCCGTCTAATATCAATTTCTAAATTTTCTGACAATCGTAATGTGAATAATAATAATAAATAATAATAATGAGTGAACTTATACGTAAAATATCAATAGGTATGTGGTATACACTAACAAATATCTAATAAGTTTTATAATTGTAAATATCAGTACGCTTATAGCGAATAGGTGGTTCGGCCTTTTTATACATACATTTCTACTTCGTGTTCATGACATGTGCTTCGGAAACCTGTAGAACAGGTTGATATCACACTACGTACGTACTACTATGAACATCACTTGAAAGACATGTAGGAGAGTCCGTGCATGCTACGTTAAATCTACAGCTGGTTTAGTAAAAGATCATGTAATAATCGTCTTCAAGTGATTACATTGCACCACTTTACCAAGAAGTAGTCACTGTAGACAAGTAGACAGTGAGAATCAAGGACGTATATATACATATATATACATGAACAAAAAAAGGCTTTGCTCATTTCATTATGATGCAATCGAAATTACGACTTTACCAAAACTAGAACATTTCATAAAAGATATCATTTGTAAAAAAAATCATCATAGGTTGTCTTGGCAATGATTAGTAGAGTTTAAAAAAGTGTGTTCGTTAATTCAGAATAACAGGGGACAAATGAGTAAATACAATGCTGAAAAACTCACATAACATTTTAAAACGATCAAAGCTTTCGCCTTCAATCCTGGAAGGAATCAAAAAGTTTTCCCTAGGACGAGACATCAAGCCACTATTTTCTCCCCATCATCGTGCATACCACTTATTTCCAACGGCCAAGTCACCACCTAACAGCTTATTTGTCAGTTCCACCACCAGTTCTCACGCTGCTGTTACCTATATTGGAAATGATAAACGTAATGTGGAGAAGCGAAAACATGACAGTATTGACAGCCTTGGAACCTGGGACACGACAACAGATCTACCCTTGGCGGTAGAGGAATCAATAGCTTCGGGGAAACCCATTCCGTCAATTTGTGTCACTTCAATTGGAGTAAGCTCTATGAAAGGTCGGCGAACATATAATGAGGATCAGTATGGCTTCCAACAGCTTAACGAGTCCCTTCTGTATTTTGCCGTTTTTGATGGCCATGGTGGCGCAGCGTGTGCTAAGTTCTGTGCCAGTATGTTTCCTAAGCATGTAAGTAATTGGAAATCTATTAATTATCACAGACGGTGACGGCATCCTCAACTTTTACGGGGTTCCCTGTATCAAGCTGTGCTAATGTTATAGGGTTCAAATATTGTATGTATTTTCAGCTTACTTCCTGGTTTCAACAAGGAACCGACGTCACTACCTCTATACACAATTCATTTCTCGAAGTTAACACGGCGTTTGCACATTGGTTCAACAGCATACAAAGCGGTAAGAAGCGAAAGATACTAAAACACACATGATTCTCAAACTTCTCAGGGATAAATGCTCCAGAACCAACAGTTTACACAGAGTTAACATTAAAAATACATACATAAAAGATACGTAGGATTCCAATAAAAATTAATTTTAAAAGCTAACTGGAACCTGCATACTTTCCGACAATAATAATAAGTAAATTACCCCATTTCGCAAACGAACGAACCTAGAGAGTCACTATAGTTACGTATTCAGGGTACGATGAATTTTAATAATTAAACCCATTGAATTTTTCAAGAGGACTGGAAGATTACACGGGAAAATATAAACTCACTCGCAAAGGGAAAATTCAACTGTATTGAATGCATTCAGAGGATTTTTTTGTCTCCTTAATTTACGCTGTCGTATCGTAAAAGAAATCGGTTCCTTAGGTTAGGACGCTCCTTTCCTAAGCTCCCATTTAACATGTATGGAGAACTGTTTGTCGTCATAAGAGTTTAACCGACCTTACGTAAGAATCTAGTTAATTTTAAGGTAAGAAATACTTTGCCGCATTGCGAATTAACTGAACTGAATTAATACGACACTCTTGTTGACCAAGTCTCAACGTACCATTGTTACTGATGAAAATTGTTAAACAGGCTGATTTATAAGTAGCTATGAACTTTCTACATTCCTACGGACGTATTAACCCAAACTTAATTATGCTTTTGTTAGTTTAATGATTTGTCCGTGTACATTTGTCAGTTCAATATAGGCGACAGGGGGTTGTAAGCTATAATTAGCGCTATAAATGTTGTGTAACGCATTGAGTAAGCATACATAGTTTACCTTAGTTGGCAACAGGAAATTCACACCACACTATTCTGGTTTTACTCTGAAGTGAAATCCGAGTTGTTTCACAGATTTCCAGTTCCAAGCTTTGTTTTAGAACTTTTGCCGCTACCATTGTCGAGTTACTTTGTGTTTCCAGTTTCAACTTTTCTAGACTCGCATATAATAAGTACGGCACACATGAAAGAGACCGAAAAGGTTATAGTGTGTATTCATCTTTACTTTTTCACAGAGGACAAAGCGACAAGTTCAGGGTCTACAGCAACCGTGTGCTTACTTCACAACAGCGTTAATCTTTACATTGGTCATGTTGGTGATAGCAGGGCTATTCTCTGCCGATCTGGAGAACCCCGCAAACTAACACAGGATCATGTACCCTCCCTGATTATGGAAAAGGTATGATTTACTGTTTCTATTATAAAAGATGCGTATATTATTAATGTCCCTAAACTTTAATACTATTTATTCTTCATGCCTATGTACGATGTGTTCTTGCTTTAGTAGTTGGCATGACATGACAAAACAGACAGAGGTATGTCTGCAATGTTTGCATTGTTAATGAACAGCTAAATGATTTTTATGTATAACGCTACTACTCATGGCCACCGAATAACCCTTATACAAGTGTAATTCTTCTAGAACATTTAACCGTTCTGCATTATCTAATAATCCGCCGAACATTTTAGCATGAATAATGAAACAAAGACGTTGTGGGTGTTAGCGACTTTCTCTTGGCTTTAGTGAAACTTTGCAGAACGAATGCACACGGCTGTTCCGGGCTCGGGCTATACCCGAACAGCCTTTTCACGTTTATCCTTTTCTTACGACACTATACCTTGTAATATTGCAGCTTAGCTTATTATACAGTTAGTACGTACCTTATTATTTGAACCCTCGTGTCGTCCTTACTTCTATACTGTCATTTCCCTTTTATCTTTCTTCATCCAACTGTCCCTTTCCCATTCAATTTGTTTCCACTACTTACATTTCATATCCCTCAATTGATTTATTGATTTTTTTACCCTCTGTTCCCTTTTCCGTTCTGGCCACGTCCATTGTTTCTGTATCTTTTGGAACTCTATTGTATATGTGTGGTACTCCTCAATTTCCAAATCAGAACAGTATATTACAGTTTAACTCCTTTGATCTCGATATATCAATGCATTACCCATGAGTTCCTCGTACGTATGTACTTTGGAAACATACATACATATATGCAGGGAGTTCCAGTAGCTTGTAGTAGTTTTATGCTGCGTTTCATGTTGGCATTGGAGAGAGGAGACTTCACTTGTTGAAACACTACATTCATCAGTTCCTTGTAGAGGCAAGAGGCAATCTACACGGACGCTTTCTAAATTGATTGTTTGTCGCATAATGACTTTCCACTGCTCATGTAATGTTTACCCTGTATATATTTTGCACATGGCTACGTTAAGAATTCTAAACACAAAAAGATTGCTAATTTTTATTCACGTCAGACGTGTAGTCACCTAAGTTACTCTACTGTAAAAGACGTTTTAATGCCTGTATTATCATGTCTAATGCCGTTTGTCCAACTATCCATTTGATTTTAGGAGAGAATTGAAAAATCTGGTGGTCAGTGCAGCCAGACTAGAGTAAACCAGAGACTGGCAATGAGTCGAAGCATAGGTGATTTGGATTTAAAGGAGTATGGAGTGATTCCCGATCCTGACATCCGAATTCTGAAAATTGACCATTCTCGCGATGCATTTCTTGTATTAACAACGGACGGCATCAACCATGTCATGACGGATAAAGAAATCGTGGAAGCAGTGAAGGGAACGAATGAACCCCAGTATGCAGCAACGTTATTGACGGAGACGGTAAATGCCAAAGACAATTTACTACTATGGTGATGCACATCTACGTGTATGTTTGAGTGGGATGATGGTGGAAATGCAATAGCTAGAAACTGGGGAAGGACAAAAATGATTTCAGTTGGGAATTCGTAACACACAATACCGTGCTCGTTCGCCGAAGTAATGTCTTACATAGCTTTCCACCATTTTATTACACTTTGAGTGATACAGGATGGAAGTCAGTAGGCAGAAGGATGATGATAATGCCAAAAAATGGCAACTCTAAAGAAAAATTTGTGATGCCTAAGGAAAGAAGGGTTGTGCTTTCTCCGTCAAAGAAAAAAATCTTCATTTCTTGAGAAAGCCAGCCAATTACTAATACTTTTATAAATGTAGCAGTATTGCAAAAGTTGTTAGTTTTTTTTATACATACTCGTCGTACGTATGTAATAGTCAATGCATGAATAGAAACGCACATGTGTTCTTTTGAGCGTGATTGAATAAGAGAAGCAACAGCGAAACCTATATATAAGATACAATTTATGGTAAAGAGGTAACTGCTTTTTACTTCTTCATTTTCTCCGCAGGCATTCCAGTACTCCTCCGAGGATAACATTACAGCCCTGGTGGTGCCATTAGGAAGCTGGGGAAAGTACAGTGCTGCTGCCACGATATTCCATTCCTTTGGCAAGAGTATGAACTCATCTAGCCGTTTCAGCTGACAAGCTGTTATGTAATTTATCCAGCAATTCCATCGTTTTGTTGGATGATGGAATGAAAGTTGTTTCGTCATTACTGGAAATGAAGAAAAATCGATGATTTCTCAAACTGACCCATAACAGCACTTCGTCTTCTAGTTGCAGAAGCAGGAACAGCATTTTCCATTCTCCTGCCAGGACAGGATGCTTCAATTCCTTAAAATGTACATATCAGGAGCATCTCTTCAACCAGCACTCGACTCTCCTCATCGTTCCATCTCTACGTGCGCTGGAGAAAGGAAGAACCAACGTGTTCACTCGCTCGTAATAATAATAATAATAAAATGATGCACGTAGTTGGGCTATGCATGTGTGTTGACTAATAACGGTGTAGTCTTATTTTCATTTTGGAATTTGTGACCAAAATGAGTAAGAAATGAAAAATCTTGTCGTCGTTTGTTCGTAATTTATATTTTTTATTAAAGTCTCAAGATTCATCTACCTTATTTCTGACATGCCAACATTTTATACAAAGAGAGAAGCAACTTTGAAGTTTCTTAAAATTAAGATGAAAGTCAGGCTATATCTGATTATTTATATTCATACCTTATTGTGTTACTCTTCCCTATTTTGATAATAACTGCTTGTATATTTATGGACATATACGCTGCTCACTCACTACATTAGTATATCATAGATCGCTGCATAATAAATACAGTTTGTTGTACCATGTAACGACGTACTTGTGCATTCATATTCCCATCATCACCACGAGCTAGACATGGAATTTCATATTTCGTTGTTATATATATGTTTTGGAGCATCAAGCATCATTATTTCTCCTACGGACATGATGTAGTACGTTACGTGGTATAGGAAAGGCAAAAGATTTTACATCGCTGCAGCCTTCTCGGTGTAACTTCTTCCTTCCTAATTTTCTGACACACTATTATTTTCGAGAATATAGAATGCAAATATGTTCGTGTACAACAACGCTACACAACTGGTATTTTTTATAAAGGTACTTTTCTGTTGTCTACCTATACGAAGGAGCACACGGTGATACATGTATACCTATATTAACAGCAACACGATAGTCTTCAGTTAAATTAACAGGTTAATCATTGAAACATGTTACATCTTTAGTACAGGGCACACATATTTGAAAAATATTAATTTCATGATTACATTCAACATTTCAGACGTTCATAGTTAAAACGTATTTGTATATTCATTCGCTTACATTATTACACATTTTATGCTACACAATTTATCAACATTACCACTACTGACACAGTGTTCCCTCGGACTCATCTATAATTATAAAGTCAAGACGAGGTGCGTAACGTTTTTACCGGTAAAATGATCCCATTTTATAACATCAAATATAATAATAAATGTACATATAACTTAAATCCTAGGTAACAAACAAGCTAAAAATAATCTTAGAAAGGCGTACAAAATGCTTGGAACTTCGACTTTGAAGATTTATACAGTTAGTTCCATGATGATGTACGTGTAGTATGTATTTGGAGATGTATGCATGTCTAATGTCTACCTAGCTACCCTATTGTATATTGTATGTATTGTAGTAGATACCCATGTAAGTTAACATTTTTCGCACTGTACACTTTTTCATATTGCTGATTAGATAATGAAGTCTTTTATGTTCCACTTTTTGATTGCAAAAAAGATGACTCAAAATGTAGAAAAATTGTTTCCATTTTTTATTCTTATATTACAATTTATAGTACAGTACCATTTATAATATTCATATTAGTTCATCTCGTCGTGACATCGTGCTCATTTATGGCCCCTCAGCCTGATTCACTATGATCGTGTACTTTAATTTATTACTACAATGTAACTTAATTTGTGAGCGCTGACGTTACTTCTCACGATCTCTCTTTGCATGTAGGTACGTTTAATATAATATAAAAAAGTTTAACAGAGAAGGTATACTTAGAAATAATTATTATTTCGCAATTTTCTAGCTTATATGCTAAAAATGTTATTTAACTAGGGCAGACATTTCGTTTTCTGTCTCTCCAGTGCTGCCCCGTGTATCCGGTCTCATCATGGTGCTTTGTGCCACTTCGTCGTAGGCAATGGTAAAAACACTCTTTTTCTCCAACATTTTATTCCTCCTGCTGAGGTATCCTACCATTCCTATGCCCGAGTCATCATCCTCATCAGGTCCTTTTTTATCTAGTGAGCGTTCTGGCTCAGCATCATCACCTGGAGGTGGATTTTCTAGTGAATCATTAGGTGCGACAGCAGCAGCTGCTGCTTCGGCCTCGGCAATATCAAGCGTTGATTGTGAAGCAAGAGTCTCATTTTCTAGTTTTTCTGGCTCTGGAATGGTGTCCATTCTTTCCATCACGCTTCTTTCACCACCATCACTGGCAGCAGCAGGATCGTCATCGTCAGCTTCATCAACGCGTTTTCTCTCTGGAGAATGACTTTCAGCTCGCTCAACTGCAGCTCCCGTATCTACATCATCCCCATCGAGTCTCTCGTTATAATCGAGACCGTCTTTCTCTGTTGTACTGATTGTGGTTTCCGGCTGTTGAGCTCCGGATTCCCTATCTGCATCCGGAGTTGGTGGAGCTCCGTCGCTCATCATTCCATCCGCATCTCTTGGGTTATAAGAGCTATCTGTCATGGCAGAGCTCGGTGGAATTATATTAATATCTACCATACTCTGCATTTGAGTTGCTTCTTCGGAACTCTGTCTGAACACAGAGGAGCGCCTTCTTTCTTGTATACTGCTGCTGTCTAAGTCCATGGATGGAGGTGATTGTTCTCGCACGTCAGAAGTTGATTCCAATAGAACTGCTTCTGGAGACGTTTTTGCCATTTCTTTTGATGTTCCTTGTGCTCCACCAGGAGGCTCAGTCTCGTCCATGCTTATAGGAAGGGAAATAAGTGACGGCTCCAATGATTTGGACTTTTCTCGTGACAATTCCTCTCTAGAATCTTTAAAAGATTGCTGCTGTCTGGAATCTTTTTGCTTCAGTCTATGATGATGATGATGCGATCGTCTCTCTCTACTGTTTTCCCTCACCCTTTCATATTCATCTCGACTTCCTTTACTGGGATGGTGTATATGATGATGGCGCTTCAGCCTTTGCTGCTTTCCTTCCCTATCAAGAGTTTGTTGTTTTGCTTTTGTACGTCGCTTTTCTCGATCACTTACTGGTGGTGGTGGTGGTGAAACACTTCTTGACCTAGTTCCTGATTTACTTCGAGATGGACTCTTGGATTTGTACCGATGAGGAGACTCCGATCTCGTTTTTGATCTGGAGGGTGATTTAGAGACTCTGTTGTCTTTGCTCTGGCTCCTCGAAGGAGATCTAGAACGACTGTCATCTTCACTTGGAGGTGAAGGGGATTTTGTAGCGTGCCTCCTTTCATAGTCCTTACCCCTCTTCTGCCGACGTACCTGACCATCAACATCTCCATCTACGTCTCTTCTAGTCTCCCGGTCTGACTCCGACTCGGATCGACGACTTGACTTTGATTTTTTCTCAGAACGAACGAGAGGGTGCTTTTGCGGACTGTGTGTATCATTGCCCTTCTTTTTGTTATTGGGCTCTTCGTCCTCATCGTCTTCAAATGTCACGTCTTTGGATAAGGACACACTTTTATGATGCCTCCTAGTCACAATAGCAGCTTTTGGGCGATCGACGGTTGAACCCTGATGTTGATCCCCTTGTCGTTGAGCTTCATATCCCCCATCTGGCTCCCTAGCAGCCATATCAAGACGTGGTTGACTAAGAACTAAACCTGGTGCTTGGCGATGCTGGCTACCAAATGACTGTTGCTGCTGAAATTGATCACCCTCTTTTGGCTGTTGCTCATCAATATATCGTTTGATTAAGAGCTCTTTTCCTTCATCACCTTCGTAATCTCCAAATTGTAGTACCTCACCGGTTTCCGTTCTGCAAAAAGTAATTAGAATTCCACTGACTGCATTTCATCATTTTACTTTATGTGCACGATTTTAATTTATTTTTACCTGAAAAACCTCGTTTTTCGTTGCTGCAAATGAGACATTGCTCGCTCATCAGGACCAGGCGGCAGACTTTGTGCTGGTCTAGCTATAACATAACCACCTCTCTGGATTTGACTCTCATCCGGAATAAATGCATCTTGTGATCTCCTTATATAAGCATCATCTACTTGTCCAGGGTGACCAAACGCCACCCTTCGAGGTTGCTGCATAGGAACTGCAACCGGTATTGGCATCATTGCAGCAGGCTGCATTGGCATTTGTTGAGATTGCTGCTGTTGCAGTTGCCACCTGGATCCAATTTCCTCTGTTTGATCCCTGGGGCGAGGTGGGCCTGGATCAAACTCCCAGTCTTCTAGAGCTACGTCTGTTTCATGTGGCTGTGGACCAACCTTACGACTTCGAGGTGGTGGAGTTCCATGATACCTACGAACACTTCTGGGCGACTGATGACTACCTCGCCATGCTCCCTTTCGTTCTTCTCCACTCCATGCTTCTCTTCTTTGTTGCCGATGACCTCTTGCTGGCGGAGGTCGAGGGAATTCCTCTCGGCCATAATCCGCTTCCTCGTCTTCCATTTTCTCCGGATAAGTTTTGTGACGGGCATGAGGATCAGAACGACGTCGTTTCTCTATAAGTAAGCTTCTCCCAGAGTGTTCCCGACTGCTTTTTTCGCCTTTACTGTAACAATGTCCATAAAGCCAACACCAAGGACAGTACACACAGCAGAGAAAGATGATGAACAAGACAACGAGGATGAAAAGAAATGACATGAGGATCCAAAACAGTGCCCTGTTTTCAGCTTCATAGATTTTCTAAAAAAAATAATCAAGACAAAACATTTTACTATCAGCTTGCCATTTCAATGCAATTAATAGTCCAATTATACATGGTGCTGTAGTGAAACATATTTTTGCTATATTTTCACTATATAGTTATACAGATTATGATCACTAGAGACTCACATATTGTCAATAATTTGTAGGAACTCTACGTTACAAGCAGTGGCTTTTCTATACTAGTTTTTATCCCATTATATATTTTCAGATGAATAAAACACGATCATTACTCACAATTCTGTCAGTGTCTGGAACCCCCGTCCCTTGTCCTGTATCACCGTTTCCGTTTCCAGGTTGCCCTCCTCCACCACCCGTGTCACCATCTCCTGGACCATATACGTTGGGAATTTGAGACAAATCTACCCTCGTTGGCGTAGCAGAAACAGGATACTGTACCGTGGCAGTAACCAAAGATTTATCTGCGGCTGAGGAGAGATCTGCTGCTCTTCTACTAACTGCGGGGACGGTGTCCGCCTTTTCATGAGTTTGCCTGAACCTCGCCGGCACTTGATCCTCTCCAGGATCACTTGACGTTGTTTCCAATTCCTGTTCTTCTGCTTTAACTTGTGACCCAGCTCTGGGGTATCGGTGGTACGGAGCGACATTTTGAATTGCAACCACTCCACCACTCAGTTTGGAAAGCATTATTTCAAAATTTGTTTTATTTCTAAGTATTTTATTCGGTGGAGACGGAAATATGAACTGTATCTCTCTAGTCACCATCTCTTCTGCAAATATTTGCACCGACGTTTCAGAGGTCATTCTAGGGTTACCTAGATCATAGGCATACACCTTAACACTGCCCAGAAAGGGGTTGTCTCCATCTTTAGGGTCTCTGTGAAATCCGCCCCGAAGTCGGAATTCTCCGGTCATTGGGTCAACAAAAAATCTGCTGTCTTTAACTTGATACCGGATTTCAGAGTTGACTCCTTCGTCGGGATCAAAAGCTTTTAGAATTAAAGGCTCTTTTAAATCCGTAAGCCCAGGATTCAGAACAGCTTGGTAATACTTTTGGAAGAATTCTGGTGCATGGTCATTCTTGTCTGTTAATTTTATAATAACAACAGCGTTGCCTATATTTCGGGCAGAATTGGGATCAGACGCGTCAGAGTAGCCTCCATCTTTGGCCTCGACGTACAGTCGAATTTCTTTAAAAAAAGAACACATTCAATGGAGCATAAGCGTTTGTTTTACAGGAATTTATGCAATATGAATATGCATTATGTGCAACGTAAGTGTTTTGCTAAGCATATACTAAAATGTAATATTCGATACTAACAAGTGTGGGAGAGGTTGTAAATAGTGTGGGGGAGGTTTTTTCATAAAGTGCAGGGCAATACCTAACAGCAAATTCATAACGCCTTGCTATAAAAATGTTGTAAATATGAATACCGATTTGGTAGGTTTTCCTGAGGAAAAAATAAATTACGAAACAAAGTGGTGTAAATTATTATTTGTCCTCCAACAATAATTACACACTGAGCCATGTGGGGCGGAAGCAAAAACCCTGAACTTTGAAAAAAGTGTATGACAAGAACCACATTAATCCCTTAGTGCTTGTACCTATATAAACTCGACATCTAGTGTGAGTGTAACCATTGATCCTGAAATGCACTTTTGTAGTCTCCATGAATGGGAGAGAGAGCTTAATTTATAATGATTTGCGTCAGTTATTATTGTAAACGTTATTATCTAGAACTGGAATAGCATAATATGCTGAAAATAATAGACTGCTTATAACGGAAACATTTATAAGCATTAAGTGCAATAGTGACACATGTGAAACATTGCATGCATTGCAGGCTTTACTTTTAACCTTGCCGCATACATGGTTGTAATGTACGATGAACGTATAATGTATGTATATTTTTACCCCGTTCCTTCTCACGATCCACTTCTTCTGGTCTCTCTACAGTTATGTCGCCGGTGACAGGATCTAAACGAAAGGCATTAGAGCCCATTAGACTGGAGTACGTAACTTTGCCGTAGTTTCCAGTTGTGTCCTTGTCAATGGCTTGTACTTGAAGGACTTTAAATCCTTTTGCAGGGTGTTCAGGTAGCTCCACACGGTACTCGGCCTGCGTGAAAACTGGGGACTCGTCATTCACATCGCGTACATGAACGGTGACCTGGGCTTCACTGGACATACCACATGACGTGACCGCCACCACCTAAGATTGACCAATTTGTCCCGTCAAGAGAGACGCAATTAATTGTCATTTTGATGGGAAAATTATGTGCATTAATTATAATAACGTTTCTATACAATCATAAACAAAACAATTCGAGACTGCGACAAAATACCGATATGGCTGTAACAGTTATGACGAATGAATTTGCGCATATGTTTATTTTCATGCTACTAATAACTTACCAAAAACGTAAACTCGGACGTCACTTCGTAATCCAAGACTTTTGAGTCGGTAACCCGAATTTCAAAAGAGAAATTACCCGAACCTTGCGACGGAAGTACTTGAAATCCAGCAACTTCCATATCATTATTGCTAGAGGTGTGGGTAGTCTGGATATGATTGCTGATCTGATGACGTGGTGGAGTACTATCGATTTTATTGGAGGCCCCGCCGGGTTGCAGTGACAGAGCAACGATCTCATTTGGATGTTGATGGCTTACTCGCGGCATTACAGCCCCAAAACTTATCGATGTGCCTGAAACACTGTTTTCCCTCACTTCGCCAACATATCTGTTGAGGGCATTAAACAAAACAAAATGTAAAGAGTCGTATACATTTTTTTCTGCCGGTTCATTTACGTACTTCTATATTCAGAGCACGTATATCTTCAATCCAAATAAATGTATATCGTGTGGCATAAAATTTCTGGGTTGATGGTACTTTACTGATCTACAAAAATGCCGATTATGTTGAGCTATTTATGTCATCTAGATTTGACAGGCCTATATACCTATTTGTATTTCCTTTTATATTCAATATTCGATATTCGCCACGCTTTCCCTTTCAAGTATACTATATCAAGAGCACGCATCGCAATGCACGGAACGAATTCCAGATACCTACCAACTATTCGGGTATGCTGCATGATATCGCCTTATTACCTTACCTATCAACATTGCCAGTAAGTAAACCTTTAAACGTAGTACTAGTTGGTTAATAATTATAGTTGACGCAAACAAAGCATGTACAACGAAAAACCCGTATACATGGAAAAACTAATTACCGTAAACATACTGGTACTTACTAGTAATAATACTTTGTAAAATTCGAAAAAGTGATTTTTAGATTTTAGACTTTTCCCAGCGTTCTTTCATAAGAAACTCATCCTCTAGTTGTATGCTTCAAAAAGAGATCGTGTTTCGCTCAAGTTTAATAAACACACACTGCTTCTGAACAACTGTGTAATCCCGGACTTTTATAACGAAAGGATATTGGTAAGGAATACCAGGGAACGTAAGAGGATTGGAAAGTATTATCACAAAAAATGTACAGTTACAGAAAGTATTTTTATAAACCCTAAAAATGGGAAAATTTAGAAGACTTGGTGTACATAATGGGTAATGAATAGTAATATGCAAGTTAGAAAGTAGCGAGTAGCGTCTACAGAAACTTTTATAACGACTTTTACCACACAGTGGAATCCGGTACAGAACAAATGAATCTATAAAAATTTCTTAGTGAATACTTGTCTAAATGTACTAGCGCATACTTTAAAAAGTGACTCCGGGCTAGGAAATTCCATTAATTTTGAAAATATTTATTCTTTGTCTCTTATGCTCAGCCCAGAATTAGAAGGTCGGATTCGTGAGCGTATTGCGCTTACAGGAATGTAGTTGAATCCTACTGTTTTTTTTACAATAAATATACTTTTAAGACTTGGTTTTGGTTTCATCATTACCGTTTACATAGTCATTGATTTTGATTAATCATTGAAAACCTTGTAGTTTCATTGTACTTTGAAAAGACCGACAGCTATGCATAAAGAAATACAAAGTAACAGGCTACGCTCTTTATGTAGTATTGTTATTATTATTATTATGAATATTTAATATGTAAAGGACGATAGACTTAGCGTAAGACGCACGTGTTAACGTAGAAAGCGAGGAAAAGCATCATTGAAAGTCTATTGTAACCCGACCAAAGCCAATATAGCGAAAAATTGAATGTGTCACATATGTGCGGCAAGTAAAATTCTCTTAACCCTTTGAAAATGAAATTCAGCGTTTTTCTTTCACATCGTAAAAATAAGAATTTGCTACTTAAACGCGCTCATTTATCATCCGTATGAAGATCCATAAAAGCACAATGACAACGGCACACGTATTATTATTGACAAACACACTCACTTGTCTGAAGAAAAGGCTGCTGGCCCAAAAGCAGAATCTCTACCAAACCAGAAAGTGATTTTGCCCATAGCCCTGCTGCTGTTATCCTGAAACGAAGACGACCTGGATGACGACGACGATTTTCCAACAAGTCTTCCAGAGTCTGGGATTATTTCTTCCGCTATTATAGTCATTTCAATTGGTTCATTGGGTTTGGCCATGGTAAGGAGCTCTGTTAAATTGCGTCTCAAGTGAATTTCCCCTGCAGAAATGTACACACAACAACAAGAAAACAAGAAAGTGAAAAGCAAGTTGAGGAGAAGATGAATAAGATTTCTTTAAAGAGGTCTTTCACAAGAAACCGTTCTCAGGCAGTCTTTTTGTTTATGTTTCAATGATGCTACGATGAGCTTTCTTTGTGAGAAATGCAAGCATGCAATGTTGGTACTATATTTACTTGACTTTCTTTATATACTCTTCCCTAGTGGAGTTTATACGCGTACATTTTGTGCACAAATGCATATACCTATACGGATTTATCGCCACATGGAAACGCACTCGAATAGTAAGGCATTATTTTTCTGTCTTTCAACATAAAAATAAGTAGAGTGAAAACTGAGTTGTATGTGTGAGAGAAAAAAACTGGGTCATTGCTTTTCATACTTATCCTCCTCCTCCTCTTTCTGGAGTTTTCATTGAAAATACGAGTTTTCGACTGAAAGGAACGATAAACTCCGTATATACACGTTTCGGCGTTTCTACAAGGTAAAATGTGTATAGGCCGCGAGAAGACTATAATTTTCATATTTTCAAAGTATTAGTCCTTCCTCTTTCACATGACTTCCCAAAACGTGATTAAGACACGCACGGTAGCCCACAAGAATGAAGTAGTCTTCATGCAAAATATGTGCAAAGAATGGGAAAAGCGGGGGAAGTATAAAGTCAGAAAAGGGATTGCCTGAGGAAACAACCGGAATCTACAACAACTCTTCGTGGGAGAGAAAGAAAGCTAATCTTCCTTTAGAGTAAATAATGTTATTTGTTCAAGGGGCTTCATCACATCATTTTCAATGCAAGGCATGGGCAAAAATAATAAAGAACCATATGGCGTACCTGACATAGGGTCAAGGTTGAAAAATACTACAAATGGATTGGAGTCAGTCAAGAATCCATAACGAATCAGTCTTTTGTTTTGTTTATCACCGTCTTCTGCTGCCACTTTGACTATCAAGTCCCCCTGAAAAGTACGTTTTTGTAAATTAAACATTAAATGACTTTTATGTGACGTTCTATATTATTCATAATAAACACAACGCATCAAGTTCATATACATTTTTCATTAAAAGCGAGATAATTTAAAATGCTTAACATGGAAAGAAAAATGGGCTGTTTTACCGGTTTCATTGAGCTCTTTAATTCCACTGACGCAGGAAGACTGGTGAAATAAGGCGGAGTATCTTGCACATCATGAACAGCAACAATGACTTGAGAGACAAGTATATTCCTTGTGTCACAAGTTATATTCGTGTAAGCGTTCTGTAAAATAAACAGTAATATTCATTCACTAATTCATCTCGTCAGCCGTAAAAGGTTTTCAGTTATGTTATTCGTGTTTCTCAGAATTTTGTTCTGCTTCCTTCCAGCAGCAGCATCAATAATGTACACCCAAGCGGCAATAAAAAATGTAATTTTCGGTCGTACACGTAGTTTTCACGCTACAACTACGAGTACAAATTGAATGATGATCCGGAAAGCATTTTCTCACAATTTTCATAAACTAATAGCATTTCCGGCCTAGAACCTTATCTTTTACTAGGCCACGGTTACCGTAGCCTCGTTTCTCAACAATAGACTAGAAAATAGAGCTTCTGCGAGTCCATTAGTCATTTCCAGATATCTCTGCCTATTTACAGTAAAGGTGTCAAACTGAAACTTTCTATGGAATAATGGGGAGCTGGTATGAGAAAGTTTTGCATGCATAATCGTTTTCAATGGGTACATTTTACTCCAGACCAATTTACATACAAGAACGAAACCATTTTTTTTGTCTTTTTGTTGCTCTACTGCCATTTACCTACATTCTCAAAAAAGTGGAAGCACATGCAGTACTTTGGGTAGTCTGTTCTCTAAAACAACTAGTAGCTATTCGGAATACGACGTGGGGTGTACAAAAACACTACACAGGATATGATGGAAATGATAAATCCACATGAAAGGTGGAGAAAACTAAAAAGCTCATTAAGACGTAGACGGCTGCTGCTCCAATTTTCCAATACTTATTCATCAACTTTTGGAAATGACCCAATAACAATATTATTAATTTGAACATTAATCTTAATGGATCATGTATTTCATGTACGTTCAATATGCAGGTGCAGCCTCATTTCTCTCACAGGGTGGAGTGGACATGAAGTTTTTATGTGCGTTTACAATGTTATCTGGAACCTTAACATCCAAACATAAACTCTCGTCTTCATGCCTGGGTCAATATTGTAGGACATTGCGTTCTTCGATCGCAATTGTTATTCGATACATCTTGTCTGGTGGGCTACAATCTACACAGTGTGATTTGTAGGACGAGTGACGAGTGTTCTTGAATTTAAGTGGACCACCTTGCTTGATGTGAAAGGACATTATATATTTTCTGTCACATAATTTAATACTACAAATTGCCAACGGCGTTGTTTTAATGGTTTTTTGAATCTGCATTGCAACACAAGTCAACATTTTTGATTTATGGTTTATTCAATTTACTTTTTACGTCTACATTTTCGATATGTCAACCTTGTGTTAATTCAAATTCTTCCAAGTATCAACGTTGTCGAGTACTTCGGATTAATCATAATCCTTTCCTCTTCCATAACTTCGGTACATGGCAAATGTGCCGCTGGCATATTCTCGTGCATGATTGTTGATATTCCCACGGAATACTAGAGTGACAAAGTTATGACATATGAATTCAATTACTTTAAATTGACTGTAATAAAATTTGCATAGGAATTGGAAGTTTACTCCTGAGCAGTAGTAGTACTGGAAATGGAAGGAGGTAAATGATGTACATTACATTACAAATCAAATCTAGTACAGGAACGACCCGACCGTGAATTTGCTTACTATTTGACACACTCGTGTAAACAACATACGCCTACGGGATGTTTTTTAAATTTCTTGGAAAACATCTTCTAAACACTTGTGCGCATCAGAGGGTTGTACATTTTTATCCAAAAAATTCTGGGCATGACGTTCACACTTACCATTGCAAGAAGTTGAAACGTAAACCATGGTTCCGTTTCATAATCTAGCATTTTCTTGAGAAGCAGCGTCCCTTCCGTTTTGTTGTTGGAGACAAGACGCTGTTTTAGTGAAATGCGTTCTCCTTTATCCTACACAGAAATAAATAACGGATTTATCGAATAAAACACATCTGTGACAGCTTTCATTTAAAATAGACGTAAGTATTGCAGTAAAACCATTTTGTACATTTTTACGTCTACAGCTGCATACGTACTACACAACAAACCAATTCCTCTCAAGTGCTCAAAATATATGTTGTTAACCTCAGGGAATTGTTGTTGTATGCGCGATACATGCTTTTATAAATATGTGATATATGTGTTCAGCTCGTATTCACTTACCCTTATTTCTAGGAAAACGTGACGAGAATTGAGCTCATTCTTGGCTACGACAAACTTTTCCAACTCTGTTCCAACCGGCGTACTCTGAAAAAAAAATTTATTTTATCGAACGTGAAATTTTTTTATGTAAGCAACTACTGGTATGCGCTACTTTTTACAGACAAAATTTTGACAGCGGTAATTAAATAATGGTGATTAAATAACCTCATTTGTGTACCTCAAACACTTGTATTTTCCGGTAAATTAACATAAAAAAGCGGTGTGATTTGGGCATTAACAAAAGCAACAACAATCCATCGCATGTTTATTGTTACTTAATAATCACCTTCTCCATTTCCAATAGCTATCTTCTCTCGCGATTACTGCTAAATGTGTCCATGTCATTATTTTTGAGCTACTTTCGCTTTTTAACGGAATTGCATATGGTAAGTGAAAGTACTGTAGTAGGTTGTTTACAATTGGAAAAAATAGAAAGAAGAACAACCAACAACGCCACTCACGCCATGTCTATTTAATGGCATCATAAATTATAACAACTAGTGTGACAGGATCTACTTTATGGAGTTTTGTACGGTGTAAAATCATTTTCTAAAATAAAGAGCGATTGGAAACCCCCGAAATAAAAACGGGTTGACCTCCTTTCAAGCCTTAGTTTGTTACCACACATATTGGTAGGTATACTTGGTTGCCCAGAAGTAATGGCATACTTAATTCGTGTCATCTCACGTCACGCACTCAGCCCTCCCATCCTCATAAGCTTTATCTAACACATGTGTACACACGTTGACGCTCTAAAAAGTCATTTGGATAACGCATTTCAGGCTAGATAAGTGGTTTACAAATGTAACGGACAGTGAGCTAATGTAAAGCGGCATTATTAGAATCAAAATAGATAATGTACGTACACTAAATCCCTGATTCAATCTACATGGGTATCAAAGGGTGGGTAGACAAAGAGGCAAGATAAAAGTTGAGCAGAATCATTGGTAGAGATGAAACTAACATTTACTTTCCTCGTTTCTTTTTTTAAAGAAATTTTGCGCAAACACAAAAGAAATGCCATCGCTGGATGGAAAACGTCAGAGCACATTGGGTCCACAAAAATAAATCATTTTTCATCAAAAACCGGAAACGTTAGACGGTGTCCCACTTCTAGTACTAAACATACACGTACATACAAGCTCTGTTGTGTTGCTGACTGCAACAAAACACAAAACAAGTGCTCAGCTTCTTGATAAGAAACGAGTTTCTTTTTTCATTGCCTGTAAATCTAATCATTGTATGAAACTAATCCTCGGAGCTAGGCAAGAAACTGCCAGTGGAGGACCGTGAACAGCATTTCTCTGGTACATTTTAGTGCCACGTGACCCGGATTCGGTTGAGAGTGAAATCGCATGGAGAAAGTAAGTGTGCATCGAAAACAACTTTATTCTTCCACAACACAACAGCAACACCACCGCCGCCGGAAGAGACGGAACGAATGAGTAAACCAATTATTGTTATTTTCATTGTTTACTACAGTCGGCTAACAATACGTGAGTCGAATACCTACATTAGCGTTCATACAGTGGTTGTGTGACAGTTCAGTGCACATGTACATACAAGTTTAAATATATATAAATATACTTCCAGCATATCGTATGCACCAGCACAATTTCTCTACATGCGTCTTCGTACATCTGACACGACAAAATCATTGTATGGTGGGGAAACTGAAAAGAGAAAGGCTGGTAAGTTTTTGGTCAGACGTGCATAAAGTTAACATATCCATAATGTGCTTATAATATCTAGAAATACCTAGCCTGTCGTTGTGGCATGAATTGGCCCATCGCGTGTGTGAATATTATAATGTTTGCATATACAAGTCATACAAAGAGAAAAAAACAAGTGAGAGCTTTTGAAGTACCATTCAATAGTGCTATTGAGGCACAGGAGACATACAGAAATATGTGCATACATACACATACACATTTGAAGTTTATAGTTTAGCTATTAGCGCCTCCCCCGTTATTTAGCCGAGTACTTTTAGTGAGTAGGAGAAGTACGATGATCTCAATTTTTGCTGACCTAAATAAATATGACGAAAAAAAGCGTGTCACCATGAGCATGGCGTAATGTTACGTGATATTTACCCCGTCCACTCTGTTTTTAGCAGAATGCTCATAAGCAAAATTGTCAGACCGTTTGTTTCGAGTTTAGCTTCTTATAGTGGACAAGAAAGAATTAGCACCTAGTGTGCAGTCGTGTATCATTGTAGGAGTCCATTACGCAGTGTGCTACTGTGTTGCTTTTCAATTCTGCAACATTTTCCTAAATTTTTTATTCGTGAATGGGCCGAAACTAAGTCACTTGCTGCTTGGACAGGGTTCGAGAAAAATAATACATTGCTTATAATAGATATCACATGGACAGCAGAGTGAGGCAAAGTCATTATTGGATGAGTATGTAGGACAAAGCAATGCATTTTTCACCAGTCCATGATTGCTATTGGGAGAAAGGGAACTTCTCTCGTGATGACAACCAGTTCATTATTCATGGCGAAATACCACAATTGTATAACGTTTTAGTAATGAAAAACAAGTAGTTGGTTTGCAAATATAATGTGGAATGCATTCAATGTTTTAGTTCCAACATTTTAAACGCGAGTTGGCGCTGGCCCAAACACATTTATCCATGAACCCAACTGTGAACCACAAAAGAAAATGTTGACCGACATTTTTGTAGAACGTTGTTTGCTCTCTTCTAGCAGAGCATTACAAGGTATTACATCACAATGAAAAAATATTTCGTCATACGCTATTTCAGTTAACCCCGGAAGAGTTGCAATGCAAACGCTGTTTCAAAAGATCCTATGCTTTCACCGGCACCGTATTGAGGAGTGACAAGCACATGTTTGGAATTAATATCGTTAAATATGTATGTGTGTGTGATCATATACTGTCAGTAGACTACTAGTATTATTTTGGCTGTTGTTAACGCAATGCATAGAATAATTACAATGTAAGTAACCCTAAATATGCCGCAGACATATCGGAAAAGGACAGTGACGGTGGCAAGAACCCAATGTCACTGGAAAAAGAGGTGTAAACTAATTACGATATTAACTTATGACACTGTCATTTATTTCATGCTCTTTCCTAAACTAATTAAACATGGCTCGGTTACAATATAGTAGTTTCTGGAACACCTTATACATGTACCATGTCTGTGTACGGTGTTTTAGAATTTGTTGAAAATTTAATTTTGGCTCTTTGGTACATAGTTCTCTTTAATTTAATATGGTACTAAAATAACCAAGTTACGTAAGTATCTGTAGTAGTGGTGCAAAATACACTGAAAAAGCTATCAACGCCAACCTGTAGGAGGTTTTGTGTAAAATATGAAGTTCGTCGGTCTTTTCGAACTGGAAGCTAGGCAAATACACTCAAAGTAAAGAACTACATATCTCCTGTAAAGAGGTACTAACAAAACGATGTACTAAGATGCTTCTTACCCCATCATTAACACGAGGTATGTATATACGTTCTAATGGTATACTGACCCCCATTTCTCGTAATACTAGAGCCATGAAGATTTATATCTACACTGCCGGTGTGGAAGTGTGTATTTGTCTTCAAATTTTGTTTTGTGTTTACAGAGAGACGTGACAAACTAACAACCGCATTAGCACTGAAATAGTATTATGAATAATTAAAGGAGGAATGCAAACATTTATAATTTAATGACATATTCAAATAATCGATGCGAAAGCATTGGTTTTCCTACAAACGGTGTGACACGAATAGTTGAAAACCCAGTTTCGTTGTCATACCTAAAACTTCATCGCTTTATATTTATCCCCATTTTAATGAACGCATAAATCGCATGTTATCATTAAGAATAGTTTAGAATGTTTATTTAGGTAAAATATCTTTTTGGAGTTTTGGTACACACTGTAGAAAATTTAGTTCACAACATG
>JAHZNE010002879.1:0-16425 GCA_027744055.1 Callyntrura sp. NNG-2020 | reverse complement strand
CCTCTAGCATTTATAATCATGATTGTAGATTTAGATTACATAATCTATAATCAGATTACTATTCAGATTAAAGTAATGGGTAATCATTAACAACCCTGTACATAACACAAATGAATTTTGTAGAGATATGGCAAGCGCTTTTGCACTTACTATTGTTGCTATTGTGAGTAAGACATTCACATTTAAAATACAAATTCATCATTCACAAGCGGAAATGTTGTGAAAGTATCATAAGAACAACGGCAGTTTCATTTACACAAGAAAATTAAATTTAGGTTACCCCAGTCGGTGTTTTTACACATTGAAACTCCCTACCTTACTAATCTGACACTTTGTAAAGGATTAAAAATGGGTCTCCGTTTTTATGGTCGTTATTTTTAAGGTCGGTGTGTTGAATACATTCGTTCAAGTAGTCGTTGGACGAAATAACGGTTTCTTAGTATATTATAATATCCTTCTTTTTCATATATTCATGATCTATAAAATAATACGGCTGAAAATTCAAAAACTGTCTTATATAAAAAAAACTAAAATTTAATTTATCAAGAAAACTACACAAAAAATATTTTTTAACTATTATAAATGTATAATAGTGAAATAGTTTAAGCTTAACTCTAAATATTTTTTCAAAGCAATAGAAACTTTTTTGTAAAAATAGACATCTCATTTAAATGATTTTCTCTCTATATTGGTTATCATATCATCCGGCCATAAACCGCTAAAATAAGCCAAAAATATTTTATTTTTCTGAAGTT
This sequence comes from Callyntrura sp. NNG-2020, assembly GCA_027744055.1. NCBI lineage: Eukaryota > Metazoa > Arthropoda > Collembola > Entomobryomorpha > Paronellidae > Callyntrura > Callyntrura sp. NNG-2020. Next base: position 15,670 of record JAHZNE010002879.1, on the reverse strand, counting down.
TTGCCTACTTCTTATCCAACTTACAAAATCAATTCTACTATATTACATATCAGATACCTCATATTTTTTATAATGTAGTAGTTTTTAGCATAGATTGCACACCCTCTTTTACCGCGGTAGCGGCAGCAGTACAGTAGTATAAATATTGTCAAATATTTATAAAATAATCCTTATAAATATACATATATCAGGGCCAGAAGTTTATATACTTTAGTTAGATCGACAATATATAAGTATGATGACGACATAAGATTTAAATTTTAACAATAATTAAGCTTCTATTACATGAACAAAATATTTTGAACTTAAATATTTGCGGTAGGGGTGGTGGTAGTTGCACAAAATATTTACGGTAACGGAATTGGTAGTAAGGGAAACCCAAATCCGGTTCCGCCGGTTCTACCACTGCACAACTATGGTCTTCTTTAACTACGGAAATCATTTCAATTTTGAAAGTACCTTAAGAGCAGTATGATTATATGTCTATGTGTCTGTTATAAAGCGATAACAAACGGAGAAGTTGACGATTTAGTTCAAACCAAGGAATACTTGTCCACTGGATGATGGAAATTGTCCACTGGACAAAAGTGAAATTTCCACCAGCTTCGTTGGACAAAAGCGGATAAAAGTAAACAACAACTGGCTATTGGGCATTGCGATACATATAGCATGTATGTATTATATGCTATTGTTCATTTTGCCCAATTTGGACAAAAAATTGGGGTGGACAGTAGAAGTTTTTATTGTTTGGTTTAAACTTGTAAGTAATATGAAATAGAGCAAATTAATGTGTCCAAATAAAATAAAACCAAACGGTCAAGTATCGTGACATATATAAGGGTTGAAAGCTCTAAAACATGTAAATGCAATATTTTGTTGATTAAAGCTACATAAATATAGCCTTTGAAGCATTTATTTTATGTTGTAGTTCCTGACGGTAAATTTCTCCGTTTTGTTTTGTTTTTCGCTGCGCATTGGCAGTTTTACTTTAAAAGTAGCACAACAGAATAGAGAAAATATCAAGATAGAACATTTCCAGCAAGGAAAAACTATTTTTTCATATTTCCAACAAAACAATATAGAATGTTTGGTTGTTCAGGATCAAGGAAGATCCGTCCAATGGATGATGGAAATTGTCCACTGGACAAAAGTGGAAATGTCCATCGTCTTCGTTGGACAAAAGTGGACAAACACTTAAACAACTGGTTTGGGGCATTTCCATACATATAACGTACATGTATTATATATTATTGTCCGTTTTGGCTACTTTTGTCCAATTTGTCCATTTTGGACAAAAAGTATGATGGATAGCGGAAGTTTATATTCTTTGTTCAGAATACTTCAATTATGCATAGTATTATGCTGACAAAAAGGCAAAATGAATATAGTAATGATCCAGCCTACATAGAGTTTACAAAAAAATTATTAAATTAAAATAATATTAAAATTCTTGTCTTTCTAGTGAAGCAACTACCAGAGAAAAAAATATGTACTTCTTAATAGTTTATTCGACGTAACACGTAAAACCAAAATTGCGACAATCCAACCCATCAAATTGAAACGACTCTCCTTTCACCTACTTGTTTTTCGTTGGTATGAATAACTACCATGGTAACTCGAACAGTATAAAAACTCCCAATATTTGACACAGTATACTGCAGCACTAAGCTTAAAATTATCCTTAGTGGCTCATATCTTTCGCAATTGGAATAATGGCTACTCCAATGATTTTCAAAGCTTTGGCTTTAACTGAAAGAATCCAGAAACTCTTTTACCGTCATAAATTTATTCTTCCTTGGTGTTCTTCTCAACAGAAACTGATCCCACAACCAAAAAGTTTAAAGGTACTACCTTGGTACATAATCGTAAATTTATTTTTTCTGGACACGCTAGCAGCATTCATTAGTCTCCATCTATGTATCGTTGGATTCGACGGGTTAAAATTTTCAGAAATTGTCAAGTCACACACCGATCAGATGCTTTTTATATTTTACGCCCATTTAATAGCTATTTTAGTGATGCTTTTGGAATGGTGTATTTACCATGGTGGCACTGATATTTCTCATTATATGGACAATTTATTTCGATTCAAAGTAGAACAAAATAGACGCACGGGTCAATATAAATCAAGCGCTGATAAGTCTTATAGAGCAACGCTTACAAGTATGATGGACGACGTGATTGGCGTTCTAGCTTATACGCTTATACTTGTTTTATGGCCAGTCGCATCATTGATAGGCATAATAGGGGGCACAGGGCTAGTAAAGATAACTATGTCAAACATCTTACTAGATAAACTGTTGGAGGATTCTAATTTAATCTGGAAATGTTTTCATCTTTCGTGGCATTCCATTCTTATATTTGCTGCACTTCAGGAAGTTGCTGCAGTTATTCAACAGGGAGCTCTTCAGATACTATTGGCTGCATTTGTACAAGTACAACACTTGAAGGAAATTCAACAATTATCTTTTAATAATGAAATGGAAAAATGTGTATCGTCTTACAAGAAACTCTGCATTGTTCACGTATTAGGGAAGTCCCCACATTCTCAAATCGTTGCTAGTTTTATGGGAACAGGGTTCTACATTATGATAGTTTCTGTAACGTTTTCCATATTTGGGTGGGGATTGGTGTCACCATTTTTGTATCCGGTGCTACCCTTTGTTGCTGTTGTCTGCGCATTAATATTGTTGATTGTCTTACCACTGGGAACCCAGTCTTTTACGTTATCTGCAGAACTTCTTAATGATATGAAAGCAAGTGTTTACAGATTTAGAACAAGATGTCCACAATACTGGAGAAAGGCTATTAAATGCTTGCTTCCGATGGGATTTTACTGTGGAAATATTGACGTTTTGAATAGAGAGCGTTCTACGATGTACATGGCATCCATTTTTGAGAATATACTCACCGGTGTACTTTTATTCAGTACAGTAATGAAAGCATGGGATCTGGGCAAGTGATCCAGGGTATGTAAGATTTTTATTAGTATATTGAAGTTAACTGAATGTGTACGTGTGGTGTAAATAAAATAGCAATGCACAACATATATAACTTAGAAACTTAGACGCATGAAATCAATCGAAGGATATTTGCCGTATGTTATTGATTTATTATTGATTAAACGTTAGTAACTGTTGTGAAACTAGTTTAAAATAAATAAGTCGTATTGTATCCTGGGGCATGGCATATTGTTAATTTTAAAATATAAGGTTGCAACTAGTTTAAGTATAACCATCTACTAAATTATAGCGTTTAACTGAGCCACTGGTTTAAAAATAATATATGTAGAGAGTTTAGAGTATAGAGTTAATATATATATATATATAGAGGAGTTTAAAAAAATTATACAATTTAAAAATTTATCATACAAAGATACTACAAATATTAAAGGAGTAAATTATGTCTATAATAAAATTTGTCATATGGGAAAGATCGTATATAAAATATTAGAATCTATAGTATTAAATTAAATAATGCATTGTATTAGTTGAAGAGTTAAAATAGTTAAATAAATTTATGGTACCTCCGACACATTAGATTGTACAAAGTGCTTGACTGTAATGCAAATACATATTTACCTAAGTACCACAAAAACACGAAAACTAAGAAATCAGCTCCGATGCTTCTGAAAATTAGAGCTATTACTATAACATAACAGTTCGAAGATTTACTTAACGTTTATTTCATTAGGTTTAGCGAATTAATATTTTTAGAGCTTATACTGTATATCACTGAACTGTTAGAGCGACCTCAATAAACGAAATGTCTAGTTCTGGTACAACTTTGGTGGTGTAATTAAAATCTAAAGTCGGATTGCTGTTGGAGAGACTTTAGTGATACTTATATATATGCATATACATATACATATGCGTATGTATATCCAAAAATAAAGTATTTTATTTGCCCAATCTCTAGAGAAATACTAATTCATTAAATTACATACATAGAAGTTCAAAAATGAAATGATTAATATAACAACTGGTTTGGAAGATAGAGACGCTAAGGTATTTCCTTAGCACCTTAACAAATATCTGCTTCGATATTTGAGATCAACATCTATCAATTTTTCTAACTACATATTTCAATTATTAAATTGAAGCACAATTTTACCATAAGATTACATAGGCCACATTAGCACATCCGTTTTACAGTAGCATGCTAATATATTTCCATTGTCCTTGTAAAATTATATTAAAATAGACATTTAGTTTATCCACGACGTGTTTTACAGCATATTAAAAAATCGAAGAAGAGTTTGTTTGAATCTATTAGCTAAATTAATTTTTCACATCCACGCAATGCCATGCCAACACCCTTACTCAACGAATGTTTTCCCAATCTCATCGCGAAACTATTCATTAAGCAACTTTACCCTCAATAATTGGACGTAAAACTTTGCTTGCAATGTAATCTGAAACTGTCTCATTTATAAAATCCAGATAATTAGCAACTCTTATGTACACAACTAGATACTGCGGGTACATGCAAGCTGTAAAAATCATAACATAGCTTTAGTAATCATTAGTATTTTCATAAATCAAAAGCCATTAAATTTATTCTTACCCAGTCGATGAGACAAAATACCAACCAAAAACCCATCTTCACTCCGTGCAGGTCAACCCCCATCGCAATAGCAAGTTCCACCTCCTTTGTTGTTTGAAAACAAACAAACTTGTCGTCAGAAACATTCTAATTTAACTGTTTCACTTTTGCATTGCAGACAACGTTGTCTTCTACGGGTAATTTTGTATAGTGTAGCGATTCTACTGAACTACTATTAAAGTAAAAAACCTCATTATACAACCCATATCCGGATAAAGAAACAAGGCCACTTATCATTTTCTATTTTTCCGGAAGCAAGATCGTATAACATTTATTTAAATTAAATGGGGGTTCCGGAATAACTTTAGCAATGCTGTCCGGGCCGTAATGTCATTTGTGGGCAACTGCAGCTGTAATATATCTCCTTTGCTCATATTCATGTCAACCTGCCCGTCTTATCTTTCCAGCAGTTACGATAGCCGTATTCCCCGGATCCGTTTCCACTACGCCATAAGCAGTTGCTGGTACTATTTAAATATATTGCTATTACGTACCGTTAACTTCTACTCAACTTCCTCCACACACGTCGTATTCAGAAATTCCATCGCTGTTGGTTTCCACCACTGATAAAGTAACGTTGTACGGAAATCGACCTTGATTAGCAGGAACAACAAGAGGGGCCTTTAAACTGAGGGCCAAGTGGGGCCAAAAGGGGCCCCACTTACTACTTCGGATTCTGTTGCTGGACGACGCTGAAAAGTTATAAAAAGCTCAACGTTTATTGTAATTAGTAGTTTTACTTGGCTATAAAATATACACAGGTTATCAAAGAAGACATCCACTTACTAATCGTTACCGCAGTAAGCAACCAGAGTGTTACCCATGATACTGATAGTACGTTCATAGCAGTATTTTTTGTCATATAGTAATGTTTTGGACTAACGGTTTCCAATAGTGCTAAACAGCTTGTGATTGAGAGTGGCGGCCACGATGTCGTTTTTATGTTCTCTGTTAATGCACTTGACAATAGTTGAAACAATGTGTTGTTAAAGTTATCACACAATAAAGGTTATCTGAGTGAGGACAACAGATGGTAAATACGTTAGCTCAATTATTAGCTCATTATCCAATACAGTATTTATATGCAGTATCACAATTTATGGAAAAGTGTAATCGTGCACGTCTGTAATTACGTTTCTAGTAGTTTTCATGTAAGTGTTTATAAGAAACATGTTAGCTTTTGCATGTTAAAAGCTGAAAGAGATTTTCGGGGAAATGTTTCAAGGTAGGTAAGTGATATTGCAAAATAAATACTGATATGATATCAATAACTGTTTAAATATGGAATCATTTCTTGGAAATTGCTCAACTTTGTCGGAGCGTGTTCAATAATTTTGTAACATGACAGCTGTTTCTATAATAAATAAGTATTAATAATATTATCATCAGCCTACTTCTAGAAATTGAATAATAGTAGTACTATCTGGATTATGATCCTTAGTATGTACGTTAGTAGGTTCTGGTATCACTGTATTGTAGTGTAGTTGTTTTACTGTAAAATGCCGCTTTTAAATGTAGTTGAAGTAATAAACGTTCATATATGTTGTAAAAACTATATCATTATCGCTTGGAAACTTTACTCTTATGTAAAAAACTACTTGATTGACGACTGAAACCGAAATGTAGGGAAAACTGATAAAACATTACTTAACGTGGTTAACGTCGACTACAAATTTAAATTTAATTCTTTTAATTTCATATATGAAGTCCGGTCTGCTTTCGTTTCCGATAGTCCCAATTTTGCCTGAGCATTAATAATTGAATTACTATAGCTTCAGCTTGATTCCATTTATTTCCCATCAACTTTTGGCATGCAATATAAATAATGGATGAACTACCTTTATTTTTATGTCTCTGGTTTACGATTGCATAAATCCCCTTCTTAACACAAGTCACCACTTTTTTCTTTTGATACTACATAATATATGGATGCTTTTTGTTTAAACTCAGAGGCATAATGTAGCTTGTATTTAAGTCAAAAAGAATAGGGAGAAAACTTACGGAAACAAGTTTATTTAAAAACTACTCAAAAATATAGTACTCGATCGTACTTATTTTCTAATTAATTTTGATTATGTACTAGACTTCATGTTTTCCTTCCGTGTCGGTACATAATGCATGTATGCCATATTTATTCAAATGATCGATATGCTTTGCTCTAACGCAGTTCCTACCATGACAATTTTAATGATTAAATAATTTAAAAATAAATGTCAATTCGTTTTTTAATTAAAATTAAATCGGCTTTCCTTAGCTAAGGATATCAAATTATACACATTGTTTTAACAGACATTGAAAAAGCCATTTTAAGCATTTTTTTTAAAGTTCAAACCATATTACAAGGCATGATAGCATGATAAAATGTAAAATTACATATTTAGCCATAATGGCTTTGTTCATATGACGATCATGGCAGTTTCAAAGCTTCCAAGGTTCATACAAGCAAACCTCTTGTCTACAATTGTTCCTTAACTTTTTAAACCTATAGCAAACAGGTTTTGTGTATTTCCTACAATTAAAATGGCGACGCCAATGATTCTAAAAACTTTCGCTTTAACCGAAAAAATCCAAGGCTTCTTCTACCGTCACAAGTTTACTCTTTGTTGGAGCTCTTCTCAGAAAATGCTGATTCCGCAGCCGAAAAACATAAAACTCTGGGCCTGGTACATAGTCGTCCTTTTCCTCATTCTGGAAACATCTGCTGCATGGATAGGTCTTGTAATATGCATCCTCGGGATTAATGGCTTACGCCTCTCCATGTTAGTGAAACAACACCCGGATCAAATGCTCATCATATTTTTTTCGCATCTGCTTGCTATTTTAATGCTACTTTTGGAATACTTCTTTTATTTCGGTGGTGCCGATCTTTCAAATTATGTTAATCATTTGTTCCAATATTCCCTTTGCGACAGCAGAAACACGGACCAGTATAAACCGCGTTCTCCAGTGATAAAAAGTAATGCATACAAACAAAAGCTTCTCGACGCAATGGAGGACTTGGTAGGATTTCTATCCTATTTATTTGTGCTAGGGCTTTGGCCCGTTATAACATTGCTAGGCATCGTTTGTGGTACAGGAGTAGTGAAAGCTGACATGGCAAACATTTTATTAAATCATCTGCTGGCGTCCAGCAGTACATTTTGGTATTGTTTTCACAGTTTGTGGCATTTTATCATTATATTTGTTGTCCTTCATGAAGCTGCTGCTGCTGTACAATTAGGTAGCATCTTGATACTCTTCTGTACATTTATACAGATTGGACACTTAAAAAATATTCAGCTGCTTATCTCTCAAAACCGAATGGAAAAGTGCATGTGGTCTTACAAGAAATTGTGCATTGTTCATCTGCTCGGTAAAACTGTATGTGCTGACATTGTGGGAAGTTTCATGGGAACTGGTTTCTACATTATGATAATTTCTGTCACGTTTTCCATTTTTGGATGGGGAATAGTGTCCCCGTTACTTTATCCTGTGCTACCTTTCGTTACAGGGGTGTGCATGTTACTACTATTGGTGGGTTTGCCCATGGGAACCAAGTCTCACACTATGTCTGCCGAAATTCTGCGGGACTTGGAAGATGGTACGTACAAATTTAGAACAAGATTCCCAAAGTACTGGCGAAAGTCGGTGAAGTGTCTTCGTCCCATGGGATTCTATTGTGGAAGCATTGACGTTTTGAACAAGGAGCGCTCTACGAAGTATGTAGCATCTATTTTGGAAAGTATACTTACTGGAATACTTTTATTTGGTGTAGTTATGAGAGCATGGAACTTAAGAGCAAACGTAAATATATGAACTTTCCCCAGATGTTTGGAATACTTAGGTTAAATTTTTGTATCGATTTTTCAAAATCTATGGTCACTTTGTTTTACAAATCAATACTCTCTGTTTTTCTATATGTACTCTCGGAGAACCATGAAAATATTAAATATCTCATTTTAGGATATCGGTATAAGATTTTATTCGCCATATTATGATATCATCCAATTTTTTATCCAATTATTTATGCAAACGGTTCACTTAAAATAATTTTCGTTTAAATATGAAACCGTAATGTGACTGCTTATTTACGCTCGAAATCCATTGTAATCAAATTTAAAAATGTAGGTATATGCATTACTCTTTCCTTGGAAGAAACGATAGAACGATACTGTTAAAGTCATCCACGCTCCTTCCTTTAAAGCACTTTGCAGCAATAATTAATGTCATTTAAAATGTATTTAAATTTGTAATAAAACATTAAATCACACGACAGTTATCATTATAATAGTCAAGCGTTCCACCAATTTACTATATTTCATAACAACAAGCATATTAAGCATTTTTAAATCTCGTCATTTATTGTAGTATGACTTGTCACTTCCTACCTATTGGCACAACTTCCTGTCATTTTTTTGTCAGGATGATAGTTGATTTGCACGTTGTATATTATGCAATTTACTAATATTGGCAGTCGCAACCCCCTCCAAATGTGCCAATTCACCCATTGTTATCCCCACATAAAAGCACGACGCTTTCAGCATTGAAGAAGTACATCACTGATGCCGCAATACCACGAGTGAAACCTTGCCCTTTTGTCATGAGGAGGATGGCTAAAAACACGAATTTGTTTTTCATTGACATTTCTACAATACAACACATATTTTCAGTAGCTGTGCGAGTTTTATCCGCATTTGTGTTCACATTCTACTCTCTTTATTCATTGTTATAACATAATAATAATTTTTGCTGAGGGATACTATATCATTTGGGAAATACCACACGGCAAAAGCTCAGATACCAACTACCACGATTATAAGTTGCTCCTGCATTTTTAACTTAATTGGGAATTAATCTTCTGCGAAAAGTTATTATTTCTCTGAGTAAAAATGACGGTATCATTTAATTACTCCAAATATTTTCCAGCACTGCTCGTTCTGGCATATGGTTTCCAAAACTCTTTAACATCTGCTGAGTCCTACGCCGATTACCCAGTTTCCACCGAAAATCCTCTGTTACGAAATTGCCAAACTGACGGGGACTGCGATTCCAACATCCCCTTAAAATGTCACCAGGGAATTTGCAAGTGTCCCCTGCCGGATACAATGGTTCTACAAAAATTTAAGGAGGCACTTAAATGCTACATCAAATTAGGAGAAAAGTGTGACGTTTCAAAGGACAGGAATAATAGCACAGCGGCCACAGGCTGTGTCCCTCACTCTCATTGCGGCGCAAACGGACAGTGTACCTGTGACAAAACCCATTTTCCAAAGGAGGACGGAACTTGCCTTCAAAAAGGAGTATTTTTTCACCGGTGCGCTTCCCCCAACGAATGTCGGAACGACCTTGGTTATCACTGCATCAACAACCAATGCAACTGTGACAGAAAGAATTCCAACAAAACTCACATTTGGACGCGGGGTCAGTGCGGTACTATGGCAGGCCACTCGCCCCTTCCAGAGGATCCAAAGAATGACACAAGTTGTGTGGCGAATGCTAATTATAACGTATCCACAAGATTGTGCCACTGTAACGAAAACTTCACCGAGATTGAAGGTATCTGTACTGCGCGGTTTGGCGACACGTGTGACCTTGGAAATAACGTATGCTCACCCGAAATGATTTGTGTGGATGGTCGGTGTGAATGCAGATATTCGGGGCGCCTTATAAATGGCACTTGTCACAGTGGCCCCCACATGCCTTGTGTGGAAACCATTAGAGAAGTTCTAATCCCAGAGGAATTTGGAGCACTTAGAAATGTGACCATTCCTTGTGTGCCGAACGCATTTTGCGTATTTCGACGAGATAACAGGAACTTGCGAGAATGCCAGTGTTCTCATGGTTTCATGCCCGTTAATGGAGAATGCCAATTGCAGTATAGCCAAATGTGTGGAAATTATGGAGATACTGTCTTGTGTGACCAGAGTAAAAATTTGCAGTGCATCAACGGCATGTGTGACTGTCCAACGCACAAACTACAGTATTTTGACCGGCGGCAACATAGATGTATGGGTATGGTGGGAGCATCTTGCGAGATTGGGGAGGAGACTGGGGTTTCAAAATTTTGTACGGCAGGAGCCACTTGTATGACCACAAAAAGTTTAAAGGACGATGGAACGTCAACTGTAGTAGGTCGGTGTGAATGCAAGACCAAATATCATCTTACCAATGATAGACGTTGCAAATTAGAAGCTGGATTGAAGTAGTCATGCATGCGTCAAGTATCATAAAAATTAAAACAGACGTGAAACCAATTTGCAGTCATAAATTATGACACATTATACACAATAATACTAAGATACATAATGAGTCTATGTAATTAATATACTGAAACTGTATGCGTGGTTGAAATTTTGTTGCTCTCAATAAATAATAATAATTTGCAAATTTACCTACGTGGTGTGGTGTCCACAAGTATGAATAATTACATAGAAGGAAATAAGTACATCCAACAATGCAGCTCATTCTGCATATATACTTACGGAGAGATAATGATGAATGTAGCAAAGTATCTTGATGCATTTGTTCTCGTTTTGCTGAACACAGCATCTTGGTATCACTCGTTAATGATATTTTAATGACTCACGGCGCACACATGTTTCAAATCCTTTAACATAATTTGAGCCTAATTTTATTACAAGCACGTTAAAAGTAATAAGGTAGCGCTTTTTTGCTGGGTAAATGATGTGCTTTTATTTAATTTATCTCTAATTTTTTGCAAATTTTTAACAATCCCATAAATTATGTAGGAATGCTTCGAAGCATCTTTGCATATATTTTTATTCACATGAAAGATGGTGTTTAGAGAAAATATTTCTCGTGAGTAGCACTTCATGCGGCCACATTCATGATTTTAACAATTTATATAAGCTAAAATGACAGTAATATTTCATATGTTACCGGTGAATTGCCCGAGAGGAATAAACCCGCACGGTGAAAAGCCCGTGGGTCAATAAGCCGGAAAGCAGAAAGCCCGTGTGGTACAAAGCCCGGACGGTGAAAAGCCCGGTAGATAGAAAGCCCGTAGATTTAAAAGCACTTATGGAATATTGTCCGGAAGCAGATTTTATATTTTGTGACAAAAAATTGTTTGTCGATTATTGAAAATCATAAATCATATATGGGATTCGGGCTTACTTCTTTATTGGCTTTTGTCGTCCGGGCTTTATACCTACCTTGCATATTGACACACGGGCTTTTCACCGTCCGGGTTTATTTCCTCCCGGGTTTTTGAAATTGAAGGCTACAATACTCAAATTGTCCAAAAATGGAACTAATTGTCAATCATCTTCCGCCATCACTGAACTACATTGTGCTAGTGTTGCATTTGAAATATTTTTTTACAGTACAAATTAGCTATTTTTTGTCGGTCAGACCCACTAAAATAAATTTCTCATTCGTGCCATTAATGTAGGTGTTTTTAAATGTTACTGATGAAGTGAAAAATGTAATACTATTGTATTAACCTATAGTTCTATAAGATTGATTGGACGTCGTTACAAATGTTGTCCTGTCCCCTCCTGGCCTTACAGCTGACTGCACTACTACATGACAAGTATGTTTGGTTTTTCGTGTTAAAAACTAAAGGGGGTTTTCTGAGAAACGTTTCAAGAAAGATAATATTGTAACAAGAGTTGTTAACTGTTTCTATAGCAAATAAATCTAATAGAGTTATCATTAACCTACTTTTAGGAATTAAATAATAAATAGTAGTACTATCTGCGTAATGATATTTAGTATTAAAGTTAATAGGTTTTGTATGGCTGGATGGTGGCATAGTTATTTCACTCTAAAATTTAATTTAAGTTTAAATGTAGTTTTTTAATATTTTATGCAGTTTTAATCAATCATATATATCGTACGAACTATATCATTACCGCTTGGTAACTTTACATTTATGTAACCATATTTGGTTGACAAATGAAACAAAAATGCCCTGAAAACAAATAAAAATTACTTGACATGGTTAATGCAAACTACATACAGCAATTTAATTATTTTAACTTCTTACATGAAGACTGTTTTGCTTTCGTTTCCGGTGGTCCCCATTTCATATGAGCATTAATAATTGAAATACGATAGCTTGATTAGTTTTATTATTCCTCAATTTTTGACATACAATATAATGCATAAAGTACCTTTATTTTCTATATGTCCCTAATATACAGTTACATTAGTTCCTACTTCTGATACTACATAATATATATGGAAGCTTGTTGTTTCAATCCAATTGTATATAAGCAATATATAGTTTTGATTAATGTGAAGAGAATTGTCGAAAAGAATAGTTTAAAAAACTTACAGCGACAAGTTACCTGAGGAACTACTAAAAAAATGTATTACTCCATCAAATTTGTTTTCCAACCAATTTCGAAAGATATCAGCTTACATGAGCATTTGCTCTTTGCTTCTCGAGGGATTACTTAAAACCCAAATGCTTCTTTTCCGTGTTAGTACATAATGTATGGATGCTGTATGTATTCAAATAAACGATAAGCTTTGTAATATAGTTGTACCTATTACGACATTTCTAATGATTAAATTATCTAAATGTAAATGTCAATTCAATTTTTTAATAAAATTGAATTTTGGCTCCGCTTAGCTAACTCCAGCACATCAAGTTATATACATCGCTTTGACTGACATTTAAAAATCCATTTTAAAGTTTTGCTTTTAAGTTCAAGCTCTCTTAAAAGACATGATCGCATGATAAAATCGGTAATGTAAAATTAAATATTTAGTCATAAAGGCTTCGTTTATATGACCAACAGCAATACCAGCAAACCTCTTGTAACAATTATTCCTCAAATTTTTAAAACAGAGCCCTGAAGCTGTTGTGTATTTCTTGTTACTACAATGGCGACGCCAATGATTCTAAAAACTTTTGCTTTAACCTGAAAAAATCCAAGGCTTCTTCTACCGTCACAAGTTTACTCTTTGTTGGAGCTCTTCTCAGAAAATGCTGATTCCGCAGCCGAAAAACATAAAACTCTGGGTCTGGTACATAGTCGTCCTTTTCCTCATTCTGGAAACATCTGCTGCATGGATAGGTCTTGTAATATGCATCCTTGGGTTTAATGGTTTACGACTTTCCACATTAGTGAAACAACACCCCGATCAAATGCTTGTCATATTATTCTCGCACCTGGTTGCCATATTAGTGCTACTCTTGGAATACTTCTTTTATTTTGTTGGTTCCGATCTTTCAAATTACGTCAATAATTTGTTCCGATTTTCCGTAGGCGTCCACAGAAACACGGACCAGTATAAACCACGTTCCACAGTTATAAAAAATAATGAATATAAACAGAAGCTTCTTGACGCAATGGAGGACTTGATAGGGCTTCTAGCCTATTTATTTGTGCTCGGACTTTGGCCCGTGTTAACGTTGCTGGGCACCATTTGTGGTACGGGATTAGTGGAGTTTGCCATGTCAAACATTTTACTAAATCGTCTGCTGGAGTCCAGCAGTACGGTTTGGTATTGTTTTCACCGCCTGTGGCATTTTGTTATTCTCTTTGCTGCCCTTCAGGAAGTTGCTGCTGCAATTCAATTAGGTAGCCTCTTGATACTCTTCTGTACATTTATACAGATTGTACATTTGAAAAATATTCGGCTGTTGATATCTCAAAACAAAATGGAGAAGTGTTTGTTGTCCTACAAAAAGCTTTGTGTTCTCCATTTGATTGGAAAATCTGCTTGTGCTCCCGTTGTTGCCAGCTTTATGGGAACAGGGTTTTACATCATGATAGTGTCCGTCACGTTTTCCATTTTTGGATGGGGAATAGTGTCCCCGTTACTGTATCCTGTGCTACCTTTTGTCACTGGGGTGTGCACGTTACTACTATTGGTAGGTTTACCGATGGGAACAAAGTCTTTCACTATGTCGGCCGACATTCTTCGCGATATGGAATCCGGCGTGTACAGATTTAATACAAGATTCCCGAAGTACTGGAAGAAGTCCGTTAAGTGCCTGCATCCGATGGGATACTATTGCGGAAGTATTGATGTTTTGAACAGAGACCGTTCTACAAAGTATGTGGGATCCATTTTGGAAAACATTCTTACTGGAGTACTTCTATTTGGGGTGGTCATGAGAGCCTGGAACATGTAAAAGCGTAGAAATGGAAATTTATGTTGTAGCAACAGACAGTTCTATCTTTTAAGTTAGAAGAAAGTATATGTAGCAAGTAGTTCTCAACAGTGGAATGCAATTTGCCTGAGCACCGATTGATTTAAAAAGATCATTTAAATAGTGCATTGATCAATGCAATAGTACGACAATGTTCCTCTTGTTCAGGGAACTATAAGGGTAACGATACGTCGAGTCCAGATTAGAGTGATTTGTTGTCATTATGACGTTTACGTTTTGCAAATACGATAGTGACAGCGATAACCCTTATGCCGGGGTAACCGTTTCATACGTGCATACTTTTGTTTGGTGAGCACTTTACATATACGTGTGCATTTGATGGTTTTTATCCAATTATATGCGCATCGAACTAATGTCCTTTAAAATTTATATAAATTTGCAATAAAAAATTAAATCACACGCCCGTTATCATTATGATACTCAAGCTTTCCACCGATTACAGCATAGAACAAAGAACATTTTTAAATCTCATAATTCATCGTGATATAACTAGTCATTTCCTTCCTATTGACACAACTTCCTTGCCACAATTTGTTGCTCGTATTTTTCAACACTGCGCTTACACGAACAAATGTCGGGACGACCTTGGTTACCAATGCATGAAATGCCAATGTCACTGTGGTAGATTAAACTCCAACAAGACACACATTTGGATCCGGGGACGGTGTGGAACGATGGCGGGCTACTCGCTCCCGAAGATTGTATTGTATTGTATTGTATTGTATTTATTTATTCTCATGCTCTTTAGGCACGGCCCATGGAGCATGTTTTAAGCATGTAATGATATAATAACTCGTGTCACAAAATGATACTTGAGTTTAGTTTAGATTTTCTATGTATTATAAATTTAGAGCTAGTTATTAAATATAACATATATAATAGTTATAATATATGATAGTTATTAATAGTTATATATTTACCAGCTGTAATACA